>SJYO01046538.1:39655741-39788128 GCA_006410555.1 Capra ibex | reverse complement strand
CTCCTTTGGTCTTAACTTTCTCTGTGTACATGGGGTTACAAGTAGCGTCGTGACAAATATTATCGGTCCTGTACCTTTGTTGGATCTACAGGTAGTCGTCTACTTACCTATTCTTTCGACACCATGTATATGTGTTACCTCATAATGAGTCGGTAATTTTTCTTAAGTAAACTTAGTCAAGACTACTCTACCTACTTTGACCTCGGTTAATATGTCTCACTTCATTCGGTCTTTCTTTTTGTGGTTATGTCATATGATTGTGTATATATACCTTAAATCCTTCTACCGTTACTGCTGGGACATACGTTCTGTCCTTTTTTCTGTGTCTACACATATGGCCTGAAAACCTGAGTCTCCCTCTCCCTCTCCCACCCTACTAAACCCTCTTACCCTTAAGATTGTACATATGACAGTACATTCTTAACTTAGCGGTCAGGTACAGACTGCATCCCACGTCGTACGAACCCCGACCACGTACTCCTACTGGGTCTCTCTACAACACCCCTCCCTCCACCCTCCCCCCAAGTACAAACCCTTGCGTACATTCTTAATTTCTAAAATTTTAAATTTTTTATTTTATTTTATTTATTTATTTTTATTTTTTGATTCTATTACCGTAGACCAGGGTATCGAAGTACCGTTTATCTATCACTTTTTTACGTTTGTCACCTCCTAAAATGAAAGAAGTAGAGGTTTTAGTGACGTCTGTCACCTGACGTCGGTACCTTGATTTACTACGAACGAGGAACTTCTTTTCGTTACTGTTAGATCTGTCGTATAATTTTCCATCGTGTAAACGACTGTTTCCAGGTATGTCAGTTTCGATACCAAAAAGGTAATCAGTACATGTCTACACTTTCAACCTGGTATATCTTCCGACTCACGGTTTCTTGACTACGAAAGCTTGACACCACAATCTCTTCTGATAACTCTCAGGGAACCTGTTTTTCCTCTAGGCTAGTCAGTTAGGATTTCCTTTAATTGGGACTGATAAATGACCTACCTGCGTACCACTTCGAGGTTATGAAACCGGTTGTATTTTTCTCAACTGAGTAACCTTTTCTGGATTACGACCCTTTATAGTTTCCGTTTTCTTCTTTCTCCACTGTTTCTACTCTTCAATCCTACCGTTGTAGTTGACTTACTGTACTCAAACTCGCTTGATGGTCTCTGTCATTTCCTGTCCCTTCGGACCATACGATGTCAGGTATCCCAGTGTTTCTCGACCCGTACTAAATCGTTTACTCGTTGTTTTTCTGAACTCATCTGTAAAAGATTTCTTTGTACATTTGACGGTCTTCTTGCACTTTTATACAAGTTGGAGTTAATAGTAATCCTTTTACATTAAGTTTTGATATTAATTTATGATGAGTACGGACCATCTTAGTAATAATAAAAAAATTTTTTCTTCTTTTATTGTTCACAACAACTTCTCCATCTTTTCAACCTTTGAAACGTGTAACAACTACCCTAATATTTTATCACGTCATCGATGTCTTTTGTCATCCCCTCGAAAAAAGTTTTTTAATTATTATCTTATTAGGTTCTAAGATGAGGATCTAAGGATTGGGGTCTTTAAATTTCGTCCATGTGGTTGTCTATAGACATGTGGTTGCTGGTGTCGTTGTAATAATAGTATTAGTTTACAAGTAGTTGTATATTTACCTATTTGTTATGTACTGTATATATACGTTACTTTAATTCGAAGTTCTTGTTTACTTTAAGAGTACATTTACATACCGACTCAGGGAAACGATAAGTGGACTTTGATAGTTTGTGATAATTGACCCATATGAGGTTATGTTTTTTTTTTTACTTTAAGACTACATATGCTGTTGTACCCAGTTGTACCTCTGTAATACGAAACTTTTTATTTGGTTCGTGTTTTCCTCTTTATAACATACTAAGGTGAATGTGTTTTATGGATCTCATCAGTTTAAGTATCTCTTTATCGTGTTTTACCACTGACGGTACCTGAAGGCCCTCCTCTTTCACCTCGTAATGACAAATTACCCATCTCAAGATTAAACACTTAGACTATTTGAAGATCTCTGCCTACCACCACACCAGTCCTTTTTCACACATACCTGAATAATTATGGTGTCTTAATATGTGAATTTTACCATTTACCATACAATATATATAACATGATGGTTTTTTTAGTTACTTTGTACCATAAAGAATCGATGTATTCTTTTGAATACTTGTGTACTTTGTCTATTATGTATGAACCCGTATGAATATAGGTACTTTTGGTACCGGAATCTCTCGAGGTGTAACTTCACGTATCCATGGTTCTATACGACACGTCTGTGTAACTCAAAAGCACGAAGAAAGGTTAATAGTGGATTAATGTCTTTTGTCTTATACGAATTTCTTCCGTTTGATTTTTTTGTGTGACTTGGATTTTAATGGTGATGATGAAATATGTTACGTACTGTACTCCTTTAGAAGGATGTAGATCTATTAAAGTTACGGTATAAGAGTTCATATGTATTAATCATCCATTTAAGAAAAGGGAGGAGTCAAAAGAAGAAGACGAAGTCTGATATAAAATTGTCCTTTCACTTTCACAATTAGTGAGTCGGTATAGACTGAGAAACACTGCGGTACCTAACATCGGACGGTCCGAGGAGACAGGTACCTTAAGAGGTCCGTTTTTATGACCTCACCCAACGGTAACGGAGGACGTCCCCTAGAAGGACTGGCTCTGACTTGGGCTAAGGAATTGACAGACTCGGTGGTCCCTTCCTGGTCTATCGTCCTCACGGGTTTGAGGGATGAAGAGTGTTGTTTTTTACAGAGGTCTGTAACTGTTACAGAGAAGTTATCATTTTAGAGAGGATGAACTCTATGGTGAGGACCCTTTTTAGATAGTGAAGATTAAGTTTTTATATTTTGTAGATTGTATAGAACATACTGTCAGAATTCTCTTTAACAGATTTTAGGGTTAATTAGTGAAGTCGTTTTACTTAGTTGTTTATTGCGGAAGACATGAATGGTTGAGACGACTTTTCGTCGACATACGAACATTCGACTTATAGTTTCCTTAGTATTCGAGATACGTAATAGAGAAGTGCTAACCGAGGTGGAACAAAATTTAGACCATTAAGACTTGCTTAAAATGAACAGTGGAAATTCAATTAAAATTGTCAAATCTGATACGTTTAATGAAGTTTACTTTTATATTTTAAAAATAGAAAATCTGATATGTATTTTTGAATTGTCCTTTTCTATTTGAGTGTTCGACTGTATGTGACATTCTGTTAATTTTTGTGGAAATAGGTACTGTATATATTACTCTTCCGTTCCATATTTCATGCAAAAATGTATTATTCAACATAAAGGATTAGTAAATACAATTTTTCCCTTTTGTTTCGGTCAAGAGCATTTATTATGTAGATTTAAATTGAATTAGACGATCCTTCTGAAAACGGACAATGGGGTCCACAAAGAACTGAAGGATGAAGTCGTAAGGTCAGAGGATATTATTTTTCCTGTTGAAAAAACCGTCAATCAAGATTTTTCAGAATATCCAGAAGTATCTTGGTAAGTTGAAGTTGAAGAAGTCGTAATGACCAATCCCGTATCTAAACCTAATGACACTGTGACTTACCAAACGGAACCTTTACGTCTCTCTAGTAAGACAACAAAAACTCTAACGTTGGTTCATGACTTAAAACCTGAGAAAAAAACTGGTACTACCGATGAGGTAAAGAAGATTCCCTAAGGACGGGTGTCATCATCTATATTACCAGTAGACTCAATTTAAATGGGTAAGGTCAGGTAAAATCAAGTGACTTAGGATCTTACCTACAAGTGAGAACGGTAGAGGACAAACTAGTGAACGTTAAACGGAACTAAGTACCTGGATTGTAAGGTCCAAGATACGTTATGACGAGAAATGTCGTAGTCTGGAGTGAAGATAGTGGTCAGTGTAGGTGTTGACCCATAACAAAAACGAAACCTAGTAGGGAAGTAAGAAAGACCTCAATAAAGAGGTAACTAGAGGTCATCGTATGACCCGTGGAGACTGGACCCCTCAAGGAGAAAGTCATAGAATAGTAAAACGGAAAAGTATGACAAGTACCCCAAGAGTTCCGTTCTTATGACTTCACCAAACGGTAAGGGAAGAGGTCACCTGGTGTAAGACTTACACCGAGTCTAGTCCTTGAGGAATAACGGTTTAAGTCTGAATTTAACTTCTTTCATCCCTTTTGGTGTTCTGGTAAGTGCATACTGGTTTTAGTTTAGTGAATACTAATATGTCACCTTCACTCTTTATCTAAATTCCCTGATTTAGACTATCTATGTCACGGACTACTTGATACCTGCCTTCGACCACTGTGACATGTCCTCTGTCCCTACTTCTGGTAGGGGTGCCTTTTCTTTACGTTTTTTCGTTTTACCGACAGACCCCTCCGGAATGTTTATCGACGCTTTTCTTCTCTTCGTTTTTCGTTTCCTCTTTTCCTTTCTGTATGGATAAGTTTACGTCTCAAGGTTTCTTATCGTTCCTTTCTATTCTCTCGGAAGGAGTCGCTAGTTACGTTTCTTTATCTCCTTTTGTTGTGTTACCCTTTCTGATCTCTAAAGTAGTTCTTTTAATCTCTATGGTTCCCTTGTAAAGTACGTTTCTACCCGAGTTATTTCCTGTCTTTACCATCCCTGGATTGTCTTCGTCTTCTATAATTCTCAACCGTTCTTATGTCTTCTTAACATGTTTTTTCTAGAAGTTCTGGTTCTATTAGTACTACAACACTAGTGAGTGGATCTCGGTCTGTAGGACCTTACACTTCAGTTCACCCGGAATCTTTCGTAGTGATGTTTCTTTCGATCACCTCCACTACCTTAAGGTCAACTCGATAAAGTCTAGGACTTTCTACTACGACACTTTCACGACGTGAGTTATACGGTCGTTTAAACCTTTTGAGTTGTCACTGGTGTCGTAACCTTTTTCAGTCAAAAGTAAAGTTAGGGTTTCTTTCCGTTACGGTTACTTACGAGTTTGATGGTGTGTTAACGTGAGTAGAGTGTGCGATCAATTCATTACGAGTTTTAAGAGGTTCGGTCGGAAGTCGTTATGCACTTGGTACTTGAAGGTCTACAAGTTCGACCAAACTCTTTTCCGTCTCCTGGCTCTCTAGTTTAACGGTTGTAGGTGACTTAGTAGCTTTTTCGTTGTCTCAAGGTCTTTTTATAGATAAAGACGAAATGACTGATATGGTTTCGGAAACTGAGACACCTAGTGTTATTTGACACCTTTTAAGACTTTCTCTACCCTTATGGTCTGGTGGACTGGACGGAGAACTCTTTGGACATACGTCCAGTTCTTCGTTGTCAATCTTGACCTGTCCCTTGTTGTCTGACCAAGGTTTATCCTTTTCCTCATGTAGTTCCGAATATAACAGTGGGACGAATAAATTGAATATACGTCTCATGTAGTACTCTTTGCGACCCGACCTACTTCGTGTTCGACCTTAGTCTAACGACCCTCTTTATAGTTATTGGAGTCTGTACGTCTACTGTGGTGGGAATACCGTCTTTCACTTCTCCTTGATTTTTCAGAGAACTACTTTCACGTTCTCCTCTCACTTTTTCATCCGAATTTCGAGTGGTAAGTCTTTTGCTTCTAGTACCGTAGGTCAGGGTTGTGAAGTACCCTTTATCTACCCGTTGTCGCCTTTGTCACAGTCTGTAATAAAACCCCCCGAGGTTTTAGTGACGTCTATCACTGACGTCGGTACTTTAATTTCTGTGAATGAGGAACCTTCCTTTCAATACTGGTTGGACCTATCGTATAAGTTTACGTCTCTGTATTGAAACAGTTGTTTCCAGGTAGATCAGTTCCGATACCAAAAAGGTCACCAGTACATACCTACACTTTCAACCTGACACTTCTTCCGACTCACGACTTCTTGACTACGAAAACTTGACACCACGACCTCTTCTGAGAACTCTCAGGGAACCTGACGTCCCTCTAGGTTAGTTAGGTAAGATATCCTCTAGTCGGGACCCAAAAGTAACCTTCCTGACTACGACTTCGACTTTAAGGTTATGAAACCGGTGGAGTACGCTTGTCAACTGAGTAACCTTTTCTGAGACTACGACCCTCCCTGACCCCCGTCCTCCTCTTTCCTTACTGTCTCCTACTCTACCGACCTACCGTAGTGACTGAGCTACCTGTACTCAAACTCACTTGAGGTCCTCAACCACTACCTGTCCCTCCGGACCACACTACGTTAAGTACCCCAGTGTCACTAAGCCTGTGTTACCTGCTTACTTGTCTTGACTTCTTCTGACAAATTATTTTTGTTATAATTCTGTGTTTATGTAGAATGTTTTATAAAGGTACCGTACTATTCCATAAATCTATCGAGATAGTACCATTCACTCCAAGGTCCTAATTTATAATCATATGGACTATGGACGTAGTTTTTTCGTTCTCTCAAGGTCTTTTTGTAGATGAAGACGAAAACTGATACCGTTTCGGACACTGACACACCTAGTGTTGTTTGACAACTTTAAGACTTCCTACCCTTGTGGTCTGGTCACTTAGACAGGGGACTATTTAGACATACGTCCAATCCTTTGTTCAATCTTGACTTGTACCTTGTCGTCTGACCAAGGTTTATTCCTTTCTTCATGCAGTTCCGACATATGACAGTGGGACGAATAAATTGAATATCCGTCTCATATAGTAACTCTTTGTGACGACCTACTTAGTGTTCGACCTTAGTTCTAACGGTCCTCTTTATAGTTATTGGAGTCTATACGTCTACTATGGTAGTAATACCGTCTTTCACTTCTTGATTTTTCGGAGGACTACTTTCACTTTCTCCTCTCACTTTTTCAACCGAATTTCGAGTTGTAAGTCTTTTGATCCTAGTACCGTAGGTCAGGGCAGTAGAGTACCGTCTGTCTACACCTTTGTCAAAGTCTGAAATAAAAAATCCCGAGGTTTTAGTGACGTCTACTACTGACGTCGGTACTTTAATCTTCTAAGAAGGAGGAACCCTTTTTTTTCAATACCGGTCGGATCAAGTCAAGTCAAGTTAGCGAGTCAGCACATGCTGAGAAACGCTGGAGTACTTGGTGTCGTGCGGTCCGGAGGGACAAGTAATGATCGAGGGTCGCAGGTGGGTTTGGGTACAGGTAACTCAACCACTACAGTAGGTTGGTAGAGTAGGAGAAGAGGAGGACGGGAGTTAGAAAGGGTTGTAGTCTCAGAAAAGATTACTCAGTCGAGAAGCGTAGTCCACCGGTTTCATAACCTCAAAGTCGAAGTTGTAGACAGGAAGGTTTCTTGTGGGTCCTGACTAGAGGAAATCCTGACCAACCTAGAGGAACGTCAGGTTCCCTGAGAGTTCTCAGAAGAGGTTGTGGTGTCAAGTTTTCGTAGTTAAGAAGTCGTGAATCGAAAGAAATGTCAGGTTGAGAGTGTAGACATGTACTCTGTCTCAGAGAACCTGTCTTTCCTCTAGTTAGGAGTCCCTTTATTCAGGATTATAAGTAACCTTCTTGATTACGACTTCGACTTTGAGGTTATGAAACCGGTGGACCACGTTTCTTGACTGAGTGACCTTTTCTGGGACTACAACCCTTTCTAACTTCCACCCTCTTCCCCTGCTCTCTCCTACTCTACCAACCTACCGTAGTAGTTGAGTTACCTGTACTCAAACTCATTTGAGAGCCTCAACCACTACCTGTCCCTCCGGACAGTACGACATCAGGTACCTCAGTGTTTCTCGACCTGTACCGACTCACTGACTTGACCTGACTATTGACTTAAAATTAAGGTAGAGACGGTAAATACGTTGGAGTTACTCGAAGGGATTATCGAGTCAACCATTTCTTAAGTGGACGTTACGTTCTCTGGGACCAAGCTAATGACCAAGTCCTTCTAGGCGACCTCTTCCCTATCCGATGCGTGAGGTGATAAGAACCCGAAGGGAACACCGAGTCGACCATTTCTTAGGTGGACGTTACGGCCTCTGGACCCCAAGCTAGGGACCCAACCCTTCTAGGGGACCTCTTCCCTTTCCGATGGGTGAGGTCGTAAGACCGGACCTCTTAAGGTGCCTGACATTTCAGGTACCCCAGTGTTTCTCAACCTGTGTTGACTCGCTGGAAGTGAAAAGTTCGTTCAATATCAATATATTGAGAAGGTACGATATGAGAAGTACGATGAAAAAAGTGAGTTCATAGGACCTTTAGTAAAATGTCATCATATATTTCTAAAACAAGTGGGTAAGTAAGTATATGTATGTGTGTGTGTGTGTGTGTGTGTGTGTGTGTGTGTGTGTACGTATATACAAAACATAATATTTTAAAAGGGGAGATAAAATGTCAAGTAAACTTCATGTGTCAGTTTTAACTGATAGACAAACTTTCATTGTTTAAAATACGTTTTACAATACGTTTGACGGATTCCAGTATTTCGATTTCTATGTACCAATGAAAACTGGTGATATGGAAAGGTGACCGATAAAGGTGATATGGTGTGACGGGTACTTAGTTTAGGTATTTGTTTAAGTTTATACTTAATAATCGACATATTTTAATAATATTTACATTTAGGTCGTCACAGATGTATTAATGATTTACTCCTCATTTTTTTATGTATTTCCTCTCACAGTTATAGTTCCTTTCTGTGTATAAATAATCCACCGGTCTTTCTCGTAAGGTATAGATAGGGAGAACCCAGAATTTGACAATCGACGATGACGACGACGACGATTCAGCGAAATCAGAACAGGCTGAGACACGTTGGGGTATCTGCCGTCGGGTGGTCCGAGGGGACGGGGACCCTAAGAGGTCTGTTCTTGTGACGTCACCCAACGGTAAAGGAAGAGGTTACGTACTTTCACTTCAGCGAGTCAGCACAGACTGAGAAGCGCTGGGGTACCTGACATCGGATGTAAATTACTATACCTCATGAGGAAAGGTTGACTCGAAGGATACTACTATTTTTACGAGAGGTGGACAAAATTATGTCATCGGTGTTCGGTAAACACTGATAATTTACGACCTTACATCGATTTCATATTGATTCCTTGACTTAAATTTTTTTTGAAATTAGTTAAATTTATTTATGTTCACCCATGGTATAACTTGTCGTATCTTGGTCTTTGTGTCTTTTTTCATAAGAGATGAGTTTTGACTACCTTTTTGTGTGTATTGACTTGTCCTTCCCTTTACTTTCTTCTGGTAGAGAGTTAATATCCTAATAAATTATCTTTATGATTTTACAGTTATAAATATCATATATGTTTTTTTTAAAGTCTTCCTACTTTTATGTAAACTACTGAAGATCTTGAAGAAGGATGAGATATGCAAAATTAACTAGTTCATTATTTAAATTTAATTTTTCCTTTATTTGAGGAGTTCTCAATGAGAGTTTAAAATGTTTATATGAAGAATCCAAACGGAGACTGGAAGTCGCAAATTAGCCAGTAAAAGCACATTCTTTACATCTTTTGATGGATTGATTTACTTTGGTGCAATAAGCAATGTTTGTCCCCGAAAGAGTTTAAAATCAAAGACGATGATTCGATTTTTAATTAAATGGTTTAGTTTGTAGATATTTGGTTCTCTGTAGAATTTGTTTCATTATGGAAATCTACAGGTTCTAGGTTTTCTTCCTCTAAACTGCATCCCGATTTCTATGGTAGAACACCCTATTACTATATACTTCGTAAGTTCAATTAAAACTCTAGTTCTTGAAAGACACAAAGTTATTATATATGGTCTGGACGTTTTTAAATTTAGAAATGTTACTTATTACAAGTGTTTAATGAGTTCTTTGTCTCTTAGTGATTTGTGTACTTAATCATTGTGTTAAAATTTTATTATACTTCAATCATAATTAAAAATTTATTGGAAGTCGTTCTACAAAAGTTATATTTCAGTTACACATACGAGGAATAATTTATAATTGGTTCATATTTTGACATTATTAGTTTTTTCTTAATAACTAGATATTTGAGTTAACCCATTTTGAACCTTCTATGTGTAGATTTTTTTAATTCAAGGTGCTTTGTCAATAAGTATAGACACTATAATCTTAGAGACATTAAGAGGGGTTAAACACTTTAATTGTGTCGATGCAGACGATATGACTTGTTACTTGAGTTGGAAATATAATTAAATCTGTTACTTTTTAAAAGCTAATGATTTAGTAGAAGTTATTTTGGTATACATTTGGTTTTATTCGTTGGTCTCGAAAGATATTTTTGTCTGTTTAGATAGAGTTACTTAAAATTGATTTTATTACAAACGTTGAATATAATTTTGATCTTAAATTTAGGACCATTGTAGTTATTCATCCATCGGTTTGAAAAAGAAGGTGAATTTCGTTATTTTTAACACCCTGTATC
Source organism: Capra ibex (assembly GCA_006410555.1). NCBI lineage: Eukaryota > Metazoa > Chordata > Mammalia > Artiodactyla > Bovidae > Capra > Capra ibex. Next base: position 39,777,749 of record SJYO01046538.1, on the reverse strand, counting down.
TCGTTTTGTTTGTCGTTACTTTTACTTTGTAATTTTTGTAATTCTCCTCCGTTTTCTCATTCGTAGATAGTTCACCTTTCAGTTTGACTTTTCTCAATCGGTTTTCTAAAGTTTCCCTTGGTTTTTTTAAAATAGGACTCTGGTACAAGACCGTCAACCATTTGAAACCTTGAGGAAAGGTATCAGAGTGTCTCATATCCCTTGTCTACTGTTTTTTTATCTCAGGTCGTCCTCAAGAGTATTTAGACCCGAGATTTTCTATGTATGATTTTAATTCTCATTATGTCTTCAATTTAGAGGGAGACGGATATTTGGATGGGTATTCTCTTACGTTTCTTACAGAGACTCTTTTTGAACCACGACGTCTTCAGAGGACTCTCAGGGTACCTGACGTTCCTCTAGTTTGGTCAGTTAGGATTTCCTTTAGTTGGGACTTATAATTAACCTTCCTGACTACGATTTCGACTTGGAGGTTATGAGACCGGTGGACTATCTTTCTCGGTCGACTAACCTTTTCTGGTACTACCACCTTTTGTGACTCCCGTCTTTCTTTTCCCCCACTTCTCTCTGACAATTTCAAAGTTTACCATGTTCCCACCCTCAACTCCTTTGTTACGACATTAAATAGGTTTCCGTCCGTTTTTTGTCAGTTCTTTGTCTTTTCTGACTTATCGTGTCGAACTTTTTGTGAAGTATATACAACAACTTTACTGTGTAGATCTTGATATCTATCTTCCCTTTTCTTATATCTTCTTATTTTTTTTGTACATCGTCTGTTTAATGTTGGTTTTCTTTGGACTTTATATATATGATATTAGTCTTGTTTTTCTTATAACTTTCTAATTTCGTAATGATTTTTATAACTGTTAAAATATATCTATTTTCTCAACCAAGTGTCCTTCTTTAATAGAGACATATATGGATTAATCGGTGTTTTAGATATTTCGTCTTTTAATGTCTAAGTGTACTTTATATGTTCAGTTGTAACTGTCACTCCACAAAAAGTACATGAAGAGATTTATTGACAATCTTATACCACTTTTCCCTTTTTTTTTAAATGATTTCTATGTCTTCTGTACTTCATGTATGAAAAGTTTATATATACCTTGTAAAAATTTTACTGGTATACAACTCGGTCTTTCGTTCAGAGTTGTTTAATGTTTAGTAATTTTTGGTGTCTCTAGTAGAGATATCAGTAGATATAAAATTATTTTACTTGGAGATCAAATTTTAATAAGGGTTTCTTTAGAGGATCGGGTTTCTGACTTTGTTCTTTACTCTGGGTTAGAATATGCTTGAGAGGTTCTATTATTTTTTCCCACCTTGAAGATCCAAGACTCTGGCTATCTGATTTTAGACCTTCAGTAATGTTCTTTCCTTTTATNTTTAGATATTTCGTCTTTTCATGTCTAAGTGTACTTTATATGTTCAGTTGTAACTGTCACTCCACAAAAAGTACATGAAGAGATTTATTGACAATCTTATGCCACTTTTCCCTTTTTTTTTAGATGATTTCTATGTCTTCTGTACTTCATGTATGAAAAGTTTATATATACCTTGTAAAAATTTTACTGGTATACAACTCGGTCTTTCGTTCAGAGTTGTTTAATGTTTAGTAATTTTTGGTGTCTCTAGTAGAGATATCAGTAGATATAAAATTATTTTACTTGGAGATCAAATTTTAATAAGGGTTTCTTTAGAGGATCGGGTTTCTGACTTTGTTCTTTACTCTGGGTTAGAATATGCTTGAGAGGTTCTATTATTTTTTCCCACCTTGAAGATCCAAGACTCTGGCTATCTGATTTTAGACCTTCAGTAATGTTCTTTCCTTTTATATCCGGTCAAAGACAGTATTTGTCTTAAAGTTTTTAGGATTGTTTTAAAACGTTAATTGTACTTACACTAAGTTTCCAGTCTGGAAAGATTCAAATTCTGTATCAATAGTAATATAAACTTAAATTTATATATTTTCATGGTCTGATACAAAGTTAATTTTGATATAGATCAGATGTTTATATTTGAGTTTCTTATGATTTTAGTCATATTGTACTGAGTTTGACATAATTTACTATTTGGTTGTTATTATGACCGTAAATGGACAACGACAGAATAGTGCTTTAAGAAGTTCAAAACAGTTTCAATGACTTCAGTCGACACGGTCTAAATGGAGAAAACCTCCAGACTTCTTAAGATGATATGATAAGTGACAAGAGACAATTTTGTTCATAGTTATTGTACTCCTGTTTGAGTTCCGTTTATCTTTATATAATTTTGAATCCTTAACGTTTTTTACGAATGACGTAGTATATTGTAAAGATTTCCAAGTCGAAGATACTATGTGGAGACTCGTTGTCAAAGTAGATTTCCTAAATAGAGTTTGTATTAAAAGTTCTCACTAGGTCGTAGTAGATTACTTCTGTCCTCCGCCCCAAAACAACTCAATAGACCATTCGGTCATTGTACTTTACTTAGATAAAACCAAAGTTTAGACGTACTTTTTTTCTGTTCTTTTTTTAATCGTTAGTTATATTAGAATTTCATAAAAAGTTTAATTTTTATCATTTTATTTAAAGTGAGACGTAAAGAACGATGAGACAAAGTACGTGTTGTTTCTTTTATGTGTCGATAAATTAGATTTGACTGTATCTAAATAAGTGTTTCTTAAGATAAGTGTAAAATTAAAGATCTAATTCTTCAAAACTTCCCAAACCCCAAAGACCAAGGGATACTTTCCTGAAAATTCAATGGTGAGGTGTGATTGTTCATTTTTCAACTTCTTGACTTTTTGGTTTTTGAGAAGAACCTATACATTCTCCCCTCCTGTGTCCCATTTGGCGACGGGGATTCTGACCTCTCTATCTGTCAATCAATGTTGAATGGTCTCGTCTCTGGACGTTTTCCTTCTGTGGTACCTGTGGTCTTGGTTCCGACCTTTTAGATTTGACATTGACTACTTAACGACCTCTACAATCACATCTATTGACTCTCGATTTTTGAGATCTCCATCGGTCGGTAACCCTCCGGGGTTTATTAAACTATATATGGAGGTCCTTAAACTGGTTCAAGATTGTCATTTTTGACCTCTTTATAGAGGAGGAGTCCACTCCTCACCAGTTTGTCCTCTACTGACTTGTAACTGTAAAATCCTTGGTCAGTTGATTTTATCTGGTTTTACTCTCTTAAATTAAGTCTACTGGTAATATAGTTGATGACACCCGTTCTTAGGGAATCTTCCTAACGTTATCGGGAGTTTCAGTTACTCTCAGACTTTACGTCATGAACCCTTACGAGAACCAAACAAAGGTTTCGTTTGGTAAATTATAGTGTCATTAGGTTCAGATACGGGGTTGGTGATTATGACTTCTTTCACTTAAACTTACCAAGATAGTTCTAGATGTTCTGGAAGATCTTGATTGTGAGGTTTTTCTACAGGCAAAGTAGTGTCTGCTTACCTTACGTTTTCCTCTTTCAGTTTTCTATGGGCGTTCATTGTTCGTTCAAACTGGTACCTCATGTTTTACTTCGTCCCGTTTCCGATTGTCTTAAGACGTTTCTCTTGTGTGACCAGGTTCTTTTGTAAGAAATGGTTGTTTCGTTCTCTGTTGAAATGTGTACTTGTAATGGTCTACCAGTTAACGTTTTAGTCCAACTAATATAATAAACGTCGACTTCTACGTTTTCGAGAAAGCTCAGTCGATTTTGTTCTGGTCCTCGACTGATACCGAGTCTAGTACTCTCGGAATAACTTTTAAGTCTGAATTTAACTTCTTTCATTCCTTTTGGTGATCGAGTTAGTCCATACTGAATTTAGTTTACGGAATACTAATATGTTACTAATATGTCACTAGTTTACGGAATACTAATATGTCGAAGTGTCCTTTCTTCTACCTCTCACGTGTCGTCCACTGACACTGACCTAAACGTAAACTTTAAACCGGAGGTGTCTTCTTGACAAATGACCCTGTCGTTCCCGTCTTCCGTCTGATTTCGTTCCGACTACTCACTGGGTCCACTGTGTAAGTGTACCTTTTAGAGGAAGGGTAGGAACAGAAGTAGAGGTTCCTGTCCATGAGACGCACGACACCTCTTATATAGTTCGGGACTCGGAAACCTCACCCTGGTTATTGAGGTTCTGGGATTTGATAGTCTCTGATTGGGATCCTTCCTAGTTTATCACTCTGGAGTGTGTTTCCTTTGGTGCACTTATGTTCTGGACTGTAATGGTCCATCATGGGACACGTCATGTGGAGTAGATTTGTTGTTGTTTTTTGTTTTTATGTTTTGGTTAGTAGTCGTCTGTCCTAATAGTGGAGTGAGTCGGAACGGGTAATTTCCCTTTTCTTTGTTTGTGAGTCGTGTTTATAGTCGGATATCCTTCGAATGTGTTTGGTGACGTGGTTAGAATCCTCCCGTCTTTAGTTTTCCTTCTTTCTTAAGTTGGTACTTCGGACCCTTTTCCTCTGGAGTTTGTGTTTTAAAATTTTTATTACTTTCCGTTTCTTTATGATGTGTTTACTTCCTCGTTTGATCTTTGTTTCAGGTTTATTTACTTCTCTTTTATCCGTTTGTGGACTTTTTCTTAAGTCTTATTACTATCATTTCTAATAGTATTTGGAACTTTTGTTTTACCTCTTTTACGTTCTTAGTTGATTGTTTCTGACTCTTCTTGACTTCTGATTTGTATCTCTGTTTTTTTGTCTTAATGACTTTAAATTTCATGAGATATTCCTTAGTTATCGTCTTATAGATTTCGTCTTCTTGTTTAGTCACTTAACCTTCTATTTTACCACCTTTATTGAAGATTTCTCGTTTTATTTCCTTTTTCTTACTTTTCGTGACTCCTGTCGTAGTCTCTGTAGACCCTGTTATATTTTACGTGGTTGTAAGTTTAATATCCCCAGGGTCTTCTTCTTCTCTTTTTCTTTCCCATACTCTTTTAAAAACTTCTCTAATATCAACTTTTAAAGGGATTGTAGCTTTTCCTTATCAGTTAATTCAGGATCTCCGTGTCTCAGGGTGTGTCCTATTGGGTTCCTCTTTGTACAGTCAAGTCAAGTCAAGTCAGCGAGTCAGCACAGGCCGAGAAACGCTGGTGTGTATGATTAGTTTGATTGTTTCTGATTTGTGTTTCTTTCTGATAATTTTCGTCGTTCCCTCTTCGTTGTTCATTGTATGTTCCCTTTGGGGTATGCGTATTGTCGACTAGAAAGTCGTCTTTGAGACGTCCGGTTTTCCTTTATCGTCCTATATAAATTTCATGACTTTCCCTTTTTAGATGTTAGTTCTAATGGGTCGTTCCTAGAGTAAGTTTTAACTACCTCTTTATTTTTCGAAAAGTCTGTTCGTTTTTAATTCTCTTAAGTCATGGTGGTTTGGTCGAAATGACATTTACAATTTCCCTGCATACCAGTTCTTTATGTTCTTTTCTTTTTCTAGATGTTTTAGTTGGGGTTTGTTAATACTTTTACCGTTGTCCTTATATATATATAGTTATTAATGAAATTTACATTTACCTAATTAACGAGGTTGGCTTTCTGTGTTTGACCGACTTACCTTTGTTTTTGTTCTGGGAGTATATACGACAGATGTTCTTTGGGTGAAGTCTGGATTTCTGTGTATACTACCTTTCACTCTCCTACCTTTTTATATGAGGTATGTTTACCCTTCGTTTTCTTTCGACCTCATCGTTAGGAGCATAGTCTGTTTTATCTGGAATTTCTTCTAATATTCTCTATTCCTTCCTGTGATTTATTACTAGTTCCCTAGTTAGGTTCTCCTTCTGTATTGTTAACATTTATAGATACGTGGGTTGTATCCTCGTGGAGTCATGTATTCTGTTTGTGATTGTCTGTATTTTCCTCTTTAACTATCATTGTGTCATAATCATCCGCTGAAATTGTGGGGTGAGTGTGGTTACCTGTCTAGTAGTTTTGTCTTTTAATTATTCCTTTGTGTTCAGAATTTACTATGTAATCTACTTTACCTAGAGTAACTATAGAAGTCCTGTAAGGTAGGTTTACGTCTTCTTATGTAGAAGAGTTCTGACTGAAGGAACCACCGAGTCTACCATTTCGTAGACAGATACTACGTCCTCTGGCCCCAAGCTAGGGACCCAACCCTTCTAGGGAACCTCTTCCTTTACCGTTAGGTGAGGTCATGATAACGGACCTTTTAGGGTGCCTGCCTCCTCGGACCACCCGATATCAAGTGCCCCAGTGTTTCTCAGCATGTGTTGACTCGCTGAAGTGTAAGTCCAAGTTTGGAAGAGTTGACGTGTACCTTGTAAGAAGTACTATCTGGCATAGGACCCAGTGTTTAGTTTGAAGTCATTTGAATTCTTTTGACTTTGCATAGTTCGTAAAAGAGGCTGGTGTTGTGAAACTCTAATCTATAGTTAATGTTCCTTTTTTGACATTCTTTGTGTTTGTGTACCTCTAATTTGTTGTGCAAAGATTTATTGGTTGTCCAATGACTCCTTTGGTTTTCTCTTTAGTTTTTTAAAGATCTTTGTTTACTGTTACTTTTGTGCTGTTACGTTTTAGATACCATACGTCGTTTTCCAAAAGATTCTCCCTTCAAACATCGTTATGTTAGGATGGAGTTCTTTGTTTTTTTTTCCGTTTATCTGTTGGATTGAAATGTGGACTTGTCGACCTTTTTCTTGTTTTGGGGGTTTTAATCATCTTCCTTTCTTTAGTATTTCTAGGTTCGTTTTTATTTATTTTTTCTTTACTTTCTTTATTGTCATTTCCAATTATTTTGATTTTCGACCAAGAAACTCTTCTATTTGTTTTAAGTGTTTGGAAATCGGTCTGAGTCGTTTTTTTTTTTCTGTCTTCTTAGTTTAGTTGTTTTGTTCTTTACTTTTGTCTCTCCCAATGTTGTCTGTTATGTCTTAATTTTTCTTGATGTTCTCTGATAATACTTGTTGATATACCGTTATTTTACCTATTGGACCTTGTTTACGTGTCTAAGATTCTTTTCAAGTTAGAAGGTTCTGACTTGGTCCTTCTTTATGTTTAATACTTGTTGGATTAATGTTCGTGACTTCAACTTCAACACTAGTTTTTAGAGGGTTTTTTGTTTTCGGGTCCTGGTCTACCGAAGTGTCCTCTTAAGGTAGTTTGTAAATCTCTTCTCGATTACGGATAGGAAGATTTTGAGAAAGTTTTTTAACGTCTCCTTCTTGTGAAGGTTTGACTAAGATACTCCGATGGTAGTGGGACTATGGTTTTAGTTTCTGTCATGTTTTTTTCTTTTGATTTCCGGTTATAGTGACTACTTGAATCTACGTTTTTAGGAGTTGTTTTAGAATCGTTTGTCTTAAGTCGTTGTGTAGTTTTTGGAGTATGTGGTACTAGTTCAACCCAAATAAGGTCCTTACGTTCCTAAGAGGGTACATACGTTTTGGTAGCCACACTATGTGGTAATAATTGTTTAACTTTCTATTTTTGGTACACTAGTATTATCTACGGCTTTTTCAGAAACTGTATTAAGTCGTGGCTAAATACTACTTTTGAGAAGTTTTTTACCCGTATCTTCCTTGGACGGAGTTGTGTCATTTCCGGTATATACTATTCGGATGTCGTTTGTAGTAAGAGTTACCACTTTTGACTTTCGTAAGGGGGATTCTAGTTCTTGTTCTGGTCCAACAGGTGAAAGTAGTGATAATAAGTTGTATCAAGACCTTCAGGATCGATATCGTTAGTTTCTTTTTCTTTATTTTACTTAGGTCTAACCTTTTCTTCTTCATTTCGAGAGTGACAAAGGTTTACTGTACTATGACATGTACTCACTCACTCGCTCACTTCAGAGAGTCCGTACAGGCTGAGACACTGGGGCACCTGATATCGGGTGGTCCGAGGAGGTTGGTGCCCTAAGAGGTCCGTTCTTATGACCTCACCCAACGGTAAAGGAAGAGGTCCCCTAGAAGACTTGGGTCCCTAGCTTGGGTACAGAGGGCGTAACGTCCGTCTATGAAATTGGAGACGCGGTGGTCCCTTCGGGTCACTATGACATGTATCTTTTGGGTTTTCTGTCATAGTCTTTTAATGATCTCGATTAGTCACTTTAGTCGTTTCAGCGTCCTATGTTTTAGTTGTGTGTCTTTAGTGAACGTAAAGATATAGATTGTTACTTTTTAGTCTTTCTTTAATTTCTTAGTTAGGGTAAGTGGTGACGTTGTGTTTCTTAATTTATAGATCCTTATTTGAATGGATTCCTCTGTTTTCTTGACATTTGTCTTTTAATGTTCTGTGATTACTTTCTTTAGTTTATACTGTATTTGTTTACCTCTCTATAAGGTACAAGGACCCATCCTTCTTAGTTATAACACTTTTACTGATATGATGGTTTACGTTAGATGTCTAAGTTACGTTAGGGATAGTTTGATGGTTACTTCAAAAAAAGTGTCTTGATCTTGTTTTTAAAGTGTTAAGTATACCTTTGTGTTTTCTAGGGCTTATCGGTTTCGTCAGGATTCTTTCTTTTTACCTCGGCCTCCTTTAATTGGAAGGGCTGAAGTCTAATATGATGTTCATGTCAGAAGTTCTGTCATACCATGACCGTGTTTTTGTCTTTATGTCTGGTTACCTTGTTCTATCTTTCGGGCCTTTATTTGGGTACGTGGATACCCATGGAATAAAAACTGTTTCTTCCGTTCTTATATGTTACCCCGTTTCTGTCTGAGAAGTTAGATACCACGACCCTTTTGACCTGTCGATGGATATTTTCTTACTTCAATCTTGTGAAGGATTGTGGTAAGTGTCTCTGTTTGAGTTTTACCTAATTTCTGGATTTGTATTCTAGCCTTTGTAATTTTGAGAATCTCGTTTTTGTATCCGACTTGGCAGTTACTGTATTTAGTTTCTTTCTAGGTGATACTTAGTGGAGAATCTTATCACCTTTATTTTCGTTTTCATTTGTTTGCCCTGGACTAATTTGAATTTTCGAAAACGTGTGGATTCCTTTGATATTCGTTCTACTTTTCTGTTGGTAGTCTTGCCCTCTTTTACTATCGTTTACTTAGTTGACTGTTTCCTAATTAAAGGTTTTTATGTTCGTCGAGTATGTTGAGTTACGGTCTTTTTGTTTGTTGGGTTAGTTTTTCGTCCTCTTTCTGGATTTGTCTGAAAAGAGGTTCCTTCTGTATGTCTACCGATTGTTTGTGTACTTTTCTACGACTTGTAACGAGTAATAAGTCAAGTCAAGTCAAGTCAGTGAGTCAGCGCAGTCTGAGAAACGCTGGGGTACTTAGCGTCGTGCGGTCCGGAGGGACAGGTAGTGGTTGAAGACCTCAAGTGGATCTGAGTGCAGGTAGCTCAGTCACTACGGTAGGTCGGTAGAGTAGGAGCCAGCAGGGGAAGAGGAGGACGGGGGTTAGGGAGGGTCGTAGTCTCAGAAAGGGTTACTCAGTTGAGAAGCGTACTCCACCGGTTTCATGACCTCGAAGTCGAAATCGTAGTAAGGAAGTTTCTTTAGGGTCCCGACTAGAGGAAGTCTTACCTGACCAACCTAGAGGAACGTCAGGTTCCCTGAGAGTTCTCAGAAGAGGTTGTGGTGTCAAGTTTGCGTAGTTAAGAAAGCGCGAGTAGGAAGAAGTGACAGGTTGAGAGTGTAGGTACGTACTGGTGTCCTTTTTGGTGTCGGAACTGGTGTGTCTGGAACCAGGCGTTTCATTATAGAGACGAAAACTCTTTACTTTTCGATTTGGTGATACTCTATAGTGAAGTGTGACCAGTCTTAGTCAAGTCAAGTCAGCGAGTCAGTACAAACTGGGAAACGTTGGGGTACTTAGTGTCGTACGGTCCGGGGGCAGGTAGTGGTTGAGGGCCAGTAGCACCGGTAGATTTTCAGATGTTTGTTATTTACGACCTCTTCCACATCTCTTTTCCCTTACGAGAACGTGACAACCACCGTTACATTTACCTATGTCGGTGATACCTTCTGTCGTACCTCTAAGCAAATTTATTACCCTTATTTTGGTGGTATACTGGTTCGTTAGGGTGAGGATCCGTATATAGGACTCCTTTGGTTTTGACTTTTTCTGTGTACATAGGGTGACAAGTAACGTCGTGCTAAATGTTATCGATCTTGTACCTTCGTTGGATATACAAGTAACTGTCTACTTACCTATTTCTTCCACACCATGTATATATGTTACCTTATGGTGAGTCGGTATTTTTCTTTATGTAAACTCAGTCAAGATTACTCCACCTACTTGGATCTTGGGTAATATGTCTCACTTCATTCACTCTTTCTCTTTCTATTTATAGCGTAAGATTACGTATATATACCTTAGATCCTTTGACCATGACTTCTTGACTAAATGTCCCGTCGTTACCTCTTTGTCTATATCTCTTGTCTGAATACCTGTACTCCTCTCCCTCCTCTCCCACTCTACATACCTTTATCATTGTACCTTTGAATTAATGGTTTACATTTTGTCTGTCAGTTACCCTTAAACGATATACCGAGTCCTTTGAGTTTGTCCCCGAGACGTAGGGTGGATCCCCACCCTACCCCTCCCTCTACCCTCCCTACAAGTTTTCCCTCAACTATATAAATATGGATACCGACTAAGTACAACTCCAAACTGTCTTTTGTTGTTTTAAGAAATTTTTTAATAGGAAGTTATTTTTTTTATTAATTTTTTTATTTATTTTGAGTTGTGTATTTTTTGTTTCTAGTACCGTAGGTCCGGGAAGTGAAGTACCGTTTATCTACCCCTTTTTTAACTTTGTCACCGTCTAAAATGAAAGAAGTAGGGGGTTTAGTGACGTCTGTCACTAACGTCGGTACCTTAATTTTCTACGAACGAGGAACCTTCCTTTCGATACTGTTTGGATCTGTCACATAATTTTTCGTCTCTGTAGTGAAACAGTTGTTTCCAGGTACATCAGTTTCAATGTGAAAAAGGTCATCAGTACATCTCTATAACCACAAGTAGGTATTACTTCCGACTCACGGTTTCTTATCTACGAAACCTTAACGCCACGACCTCAGAACTCTCAGAACACCTGTCGTTCCTCTAGTTTGGTCAGTTAGGATTTCTTTTAGTTACTTATGAGAAACCTTCCTGACTACGACTTCAACTTCGAGGTTATAAAACTGGTGGACTGCACTCCTCTGCTGAGTGACATTTCTGGGACTATGACCTTTCTAACTCCCGTCCTCTCCTCCACTGTCTCCTACTCCACCAACCTACCGTAGTGGCTGATTTACCTGTACTCACACCGTTTGAAGCCTTGTGTCATCCCATCCGCACGACGTCAAGTACCCTAGTGTTTCTCAACCTGTGTTGAATTCACTGACTTGTTGTTTATCGTTAAATTCTCCTTCTTTTTTGTCGTTACATGTCTTCTTCTTTTTTATAAACTTTTGTTGTGTAGACTAATCCTGGATAAGTTTTGCATGTGTTAAATTTTTTACCCGATTTCTTGAATTGTCTGTGAGTGGTTTATTCTAACTGTTTTTCAAATACTTTTCTACGAGATGTAGTACAGTAAACGTCTTTGTGTTTAAGTTTATTATGACTGTATGGTGATGTATGAATAACGTTGTCGGTTTTGGACCGTATACTGTTATGGTTCATTATTGTTTCTATGTCCACTTCGTTATCCTTGTTAGTATACTACGAGAATCCTTAAGTTTTACCATTGTCATTGACACCTTTTTCAAACCACCAAGGAATGTGTTAATTCGTATAACAATAGTGCATCCACACACACAATTCAACGAAATCAGTACAGGTTGAGGAACGCTACGATCCCCGACATCGGACACTCCCAGGAGATAGGTACCCTAAGAGATCCGTTCTTATGACCTCACCTCATTTAACGGTCCGGGAGGAGGTCCCTGAGAGGGATTGAGTCCCTAACTAGGACCCAGAGGGTGTGACCGTCCGCCCAAGAAATGATCATGGTGGACCCTTCGGGTAACAATGGTCACACTTGGTCGTTAGTCGAGGAAGAACAAATGGGTTTCCTCTACTTTTGGTCGTGTGTCGACAAATATGGTGAAAATAAGTATGACAGTTTTACATCTACGTTAGTTCTACAGGAAGTCATCCACTTACCTACTTGACACCATGTAGGTCTGTTTTTTTTGTTACCCAATAGTTGAGTACTTCTGTATGTCCTTCGCATTTACGTATAGTGATTCTCTTTCTTCAGTTATACTTCTCTGATATATAACATAAAGTCGATAACCTGTAAGATGTTTCCCATTTTGATACTTGTGTCATTTTGACACCAACCCTCCCATCCATTCGTTATTTATGTGTTTTATCCTAAAAATCTTGTCACTTTTATGATACACACTATGACATTATGATCTATGAACAGTAAGGTATGAACAAGCATGGTGTCTTATATTTTGTTCTCACTTAGGACTACATTTGATACCTGAAATCCATTGATACAGTCGCATACAAGTCAAAATCATTTTTACACGGTAAGACAATTCATCTCAACTATACCCCCATAAATACTGGTCCTTGTTCTAAATATACTCTTTACAGATGTGGAGGGAGAGCTAAAACAACATTTGGAGTTTGACGAGATTTTATTATTTCCGAAGTTTTTTTTCAATTACATGTTCATGACAGTGACTTTCACCGTCCTTTACCACGAGTTTATTAGTTAAAAAGGGTGACTTTATTTGTAATTGGATCGTTTTTGAGGATTTTAGTTGAAAAAACGTTCAGACCTTAAATTAAATTTTTTTTTTTTTGAATCTCGTTAGTCCCTTTTCAATTCATTTTCTGTCGACTTAAAGTCTTTCCATCGGTAACGTAAAGACGAATTGACAGGTAGTAGGGGTAAGTAAGGGATCGTTTCGTCTTTAATATCCCTGTTACCCGGTATAAAGTCCACGCAGGGTGACCTCGGTCTCCTGATTGTTTTCCACGATACAATAATTACAGATCCCGGAGTTTTAACTAAACGACTTTAAGATTACGGACTACACTACGATAAATCTACATCCCGGAAACCCACCAGTAATTCCGTCTCGGGAGTATTACCCTAAGTCAAGTCAAGTCAGCGAGTCAGTAAAGACTGAGAAACGTTGGGGTACTTAACGTCGTGTGGTCCGGAGAGACAGGTAGTGGTTGAGGGTCTCAACTGAGCTTGAGTGTAGGTAGCTCAACCACTCCGGACGGTCCGTAGAGTAGGAGACAACAGGGGAAGAGGAGGACGTGGGTTAGGGAGGGTCGTAGTCTCAGAAAAGGTTACTCAGTTGAGAAGGGTACTCCACTAGTTTCATAACCTCGAAGTCGAAATCGTAGTCAGCACAGGTTGAGAAACACTGGGGTACTTGACGTCGTGTGGTCCGGAGGGACAGGTAGTAGTTGAGGGTCTCAGGTGGGTTTGGGTACAGGTATCTCAGTCACTACGGTAGGTTGGTAGAGTAGGAGACAGTAGGGGAAGAGGAGGACGGGAGTTAGAAAGGGTCGATTTCCGTTACTCGATTTCCGTTACTTCTCGTTTTACTTATTAATTCTTCTTATTCGCTAGACCGTCTGTCTTATTGCATTTAGTGGGTTAGTCTTGTAGTCCACTTTCGGTTTACTTTTTTTCAATTTTATATTCTCTGGAAACCCTATTATATGTTAGATGTGTATTATCCCAAAAGTCTTCCCCTTTTTTCTCTGTTCCCCTAACTTGTTCATAAACTTCTTTAATAACCCGACTTTTGAAAGGTTTGTATTTCTTCTTTTGTTTTTAGGTCCATGTCCTTCGTGTCTCTCAGGGTTTGTTCTATGTGGGTTTGTCTTGATATGGTTCTGCATAATATTATTTTTACCGTTTTCAATTTCTCTCCTAAGATTTTCATCGTTCTCTATTTGTTTTTCAATTGATGTTCCCTTAGGGGCATTTTGATAGTCGACTAAAAAGATGTCTTTACAACAACCGGTCTTCCCTTACCGTTCTATGTAAGTTTTAGGGTTTTCCCTTTTTATACGTTGGATCTTATGAGACTGGTCGTTCCAATCTTATTCTCTCTTTTTCTTAAAGAGAGGATTTTTATTTCTCTTATGTTTTATTTCTCGTTTTTTATTTCTCTTATGTTATGATTTGGATGGAATTTTCTTTGTACCTTTTAGAAAAGATTTATTCTTACATCCCCTTTCTCTTTTAGTGTTGACATTTCATTTAGTGAATTTATTCGATCGCGTAAAAAATACATTTTTTTGTTTTGTTTTGTTAAAGTACTTTTGTTACTATTGGGGTTACCTTGTCATTTTCCTATTTGTATTTCTACAAAAAAAATTTTTTTCCCTTTAGTTTTTGTATTTTACACCCCTTCTTCTCGTTCTTTTCTATCTAAGAGAAAAAAAGAAAAAAATCTTACACAAAATTGTATATGCTGATAGTCAGATTTCGTTCATCTATATTTTTTGTCAATTGTATGCACTTTTTGTTCCGTTAGAGTTTAGTTTACGTGGGTTGTCTAACTGATTTTGGTTTTTATTCTTTTGTATTTGTATTTTCCTTTAGTAGTTTGGTATTTTCTCTTTTTACCCTCCTAAGGGACCACCAGGTTAACGATCTTGACACGTGAGACGTCATGACGGTTCCTGACCCCAAACTAGACACCACTCCCTGGATTCTAGGGTGTCCAGTGGACCACACCGGTTTTCTTCTTCTTTATGTCGTAGTGGTCCTTTGTTCCAAAGTCAAGTCAAGTCAACGAATCACCACAGGTTGAGAAACACTGGGGTACTTGACGTCGTGTGGTCCGGAGGGACAGGTAGTGGTTGAGGGTCTCAGGTGGGTTTGGGTACAGGTGTCTCAGTCACTACGGTAGGTTGGTAGAGTAGGAGACAGCAGGGGAAGAGGAGGACGGGAGTTAGAAAGGGTCGTAGTCCCAGAAAAGGTTCCTCAGTTGAGAAATGAGCTCCACCGGTTTCATGACCTCAAAGTCGAAATCGTAGTCAGGAAGGTTACTTGTGGGTCCTGATCAGAGGAAATCCTACCTGACCAACCTAGAGGAACGTCAGGTTCCCTGAGAGTCCTTAGAAGAGGTTGTGGTATCAAGTTTTCGTAGTTAAGAAGCCTCGAGTCGAAAGAGATATCGGGTTGAGAGTGTAAGCATGTACCGGTGACCTTTTTGGTGTCGGAACTCATCTCCCTGGAGACAACTGTTTTCTTACAGAGACGAAAAATTATACGACAGATCCAACCAGGATTGAAAGGAAGGTTCCTCATTCGGAGAAAAAAAGTACCGATATTAGTGGTAGACGACACTAAAACCTCGGGTTTTTTATTTCAGTCGGTGACAAAGGTGACAAAGGGTAGATAAAGGGTACTTCACTACCCTAGTCAACGGTACTAGAAGCAAAAGACTTACAACTTGAAATTCGGTTGAAAAAGTGAGAGGAGAAAATGAAAGTAGTTCTCCGAAAAATCAAGGAGAAGCGAAAGACGGTATTCCCACCACAGTAGACGTATAGACTCCAATAACTCTAAAGAGGATCGTTGTGACTAAGATCGAACACAAAGAAGGTCGGGTCGCAAAGAGTACTACATGAGACGTATCTTCAATTTATTCGTCCCACTGTTATATGTCGGAACTGTATGAGGAAAAGGTTAAACCTTGGTCAGACAACAAGGGACAGGTCAAGATTGACAACGAAGGACTGGACGTATATCCAAAGAGTTCTCCGTCCAGTCCACCAGACCATAAGGGTAGAGAAAGTCTTAAAAGGTGTCAAATAACACTAGGTGTGTCATACTGTATTTATGTACAGATAGTTATTAATGGAATTTGCAGTTACCGGATTTACGAGGTTGTTTTCTCACCGTCTAACTTATTTTGTTTGTCGGATGTTATACGATGGAGGTTCTCTGGGTGGGATCCCGTTTTCTGGGTGTGTCTAGTTTTCACTTTCCTACCTTTTCTATAAGGTACGTTACTTTTACTGTTCTTTCACCCCAGTGTTATGAAGATAATCTGTTTTATTTGAAATTTTGTTTACGGTATCTTCCTATGATTTTACTATTTTCGTAGTTATCTTCTACTAAAATGTGAGTAGTTGTATGTACGTGGATTGTGTCCTCGTGGGTTTGTGTATTTATGATTGTCTGTATTTCCCTCTTTAACTACCCTTATGTCATTATCATCCTCTAAAATTGTGGGGTGAGTGTAATTACTTTTCTAGAAACTCTGTCCTTTAGTTATTCCGTTATCTCTAGGATTTACTATCTTGTCAATCTAAAAATTAACTATAAAAGTCCTGAAATGTAGGTTTCTGTGTAAAAAAAGTTCACGTGTACCTTCTAAGAGATCCTGACTGATGTATGATCCCATGTTTTATTCTAAGTTGTTTAAATTCTCATTTCTTTAATAGAGTTCATTGATAAGACTGGTGTTTCTTATTTTCCTTGTAGAAACTGTTCACCATAACCCTTTCAACCTGTCACCGTACATTTAGTTACTTTAATCTTGTGTGAGGGTGTGGTACGTGTTTTTATTTGAGTTTCACTCAATTTCTGAATTTGTATTCTAAACTGTGGTAATGTCAGGATCTTCTCTATATCCGTTTTGTAAGAGAATATATTTTGTATGGTTACAAAAGAATCCAGTTAGAGGGTTCCGTTATGTTTATTTTCATTTTATGTGTTTACCCTGGATTAGTTTAAATCTTCGAAAACATGTCGTTTCCTTTTGTATTTTCTCGTTCTTCTATTGATCCTGACCCTCTTTTGTAAAGGTTTCTACACTTACTGTTCCCGAAGTAAAGGTTTGATATGTTGTCGATTATTTTGAGTCATTATGGTTCTTGTATTTTTAGGTTAATTTTTTACCCGTCTTCTAGATTTATCTGTAACTGACCCTTGAGTACATGTGGACACCGTCTAAGTACAGTTACATACCGTTTTGGTTATGTCATGACATTTCATTTTATTTCATTTTTATTTTTAAAAATTTTTTTTCCCGTCTTCTAGATTTATCTGTAAAGAGGTTTTTGTCTGTATGTCTACTGGTTATCGTGCACTTCGTTACACATTGTTGTGATTAATAATCTCTTTGTGTTTAGGTTTGATGTTATTCCATGGTGGAGTGTGACCAGTCTCACCGGTAGTGACTTTTAGATGTTTATTGATTACGACTTTTCATACTCCTCTTTTGTCTCAGGAGGATGTCACAACCACCCTTACATCTAACCTGTCGGTGATACCTTTTGTTCTACCTCTAAGGAGCTTTTTGATTTTCACCTCAACGGTATACTAGGACGTTATGGTGAGGACCCGTATGTAGGTCTTTTTCGACATTAAACTTTTCTATGTGTATGGAGTTACAAGTTATGTGATGAATGTTGTCGGTTCTGTACCTTTGTTGGATAGTTTGTCTACTGACCTATTTCTTCTACACCATGTATATATGTTACCTTATACTACCTTATGATGAGTCTGTATTTTTTTGTCTGTTACAGTATACGGTCTACAGTTGTACCTGCCTGGATTTCTAATAGTACGATTTTCTCCATTGAGTCCTTTTCTATTCATGGTATACTATAGTGTGTACACCTTAGATTTTATACTGTGTCTGCTTGAACAGATGCTTTATCTTTATCTGAGCTTGAACGTCAACAACTCCCCCTCTCCACCTAACCCTCAAATCCTAATCATCTACGTTTGATAATGTATCTCTTACCTATTTTTTCTCCTGGGATGATATACCGTGTCCATTGATATATATCATATGATACTGTTTGGTGTCATCTTTTCTTATACTCTTTCTTATATATATGTATATATATAATACATCAACCACTACCTGTCCCTCCGGACCGCACGACGCTAAGTACCCCTGCGTTTCTCAGTCTGTACTGACTCGCTGACTTGACTTGACTGTCGACTCAGTGAAACGACATGTCGTCTTTACTTGTGTTGTAACATTTAGCTGATATGAAGTTACATGCAAAAAATTTTTTATTTTCTCTTTTTTACCCGTTTTCTTAAATTATCAAGATTTTTATTGATATGTCTTTGTCGGTTATGTGTACTTTTCTACGAGTTGTAGTAATCGGTAGTCCCTTCACGTTCAGTTTTCACCATGTCACTCTGTGGCGAAATGTAAGTAAGACGATTCAGTGAAGTCAGTACAGGTTGAGACACGCTGGGGTATCAGCCGTCGGGTGGTCCGTCGGGACAGGGACCCTAAGAGGTCCGTTCTTGTGACCTCACCCAACGAGCAATTATGACGAGCAATTATAAGTGTCGTCGTAATAAGTATTGTCGGTTTTCACCTATGTTTGGTTTATAGGTAGTAGACTACTTTTCCGTTTGTTTTACACTATGTAAGTATATTACTTTATAATCCGTTATTTTCTCCTTCATGGTTAAGTACGATATGGTACCTACTTGGAACTTTTATAGTACGATTCATTTTCTTCGAACTGTCTTTTCTGGTACATAATATACTAAGTTAATTATACTTTATGGGATTTGTTTGTTTAAGAATCTTTGTCTTTCATTTAATCGAAAATGGTTAAAATGTGACCTTTCTTCCTCGTTACCCCTTATTGACGATTACCCATAATCGTAAAGGAAAAACCCCACAATTTTACAAGACTTTAATCCATTACTATTAATAACATGTTACGACTTATTTGGTTACACTTAAAATATAAGTAATGTTACACTGTTTTTCATTTAATATGTTAAATTACCTACTTAACATATCATGTACTTAATATTGAGTTATTTCGTTAAAATTTTGTCCTCCATTTTATTTCTGTAAGGATCTATTTTTGTTTTAACCATTACGATAAAGAAGAACTTATCACACTAACGAGTGTAAAAACATAATAAGAAATTACAGGAAGTACAAAGGAGACGTATTTCAAAAGATAATTTCTACACGATAAAATTATTAGTGTTTTATATACATAATTACTTTTTGTGGTTCAAGGATTTTTATGTTTTCTTATTTAATTTGGTTTCATAAGAAATTTTTTATGGTATACTGAGATTAGATGTAAAGTCGGAATGTTACTTAAAAAAAGTATATCTATTTTCTTTTATTTAATTATGAATGAATTGACGAACACGAGGACCAGAAACGTGTTAGTTTCATGATTTAAGAAGGTGATGTTATAGATCGTCAAGTCCAAAAACAACAACAAGAGAATCTTACTATCTGTACGAAAAGTTCACTTGTTTTTTGAAGTAACGAAGTTTGATCTTATATTTCTCCTTCTTTTACTTTTTTTTAATATATAGATATTATGATAAATATGTTAAATAAGAAAAGTTTTTAGTCTTTTTATGTAATTTTTGTTGGAAATGTATAAATTCCTAGNGTAACGAAGTTTGATCTTATATTTCTCCTTCTTTTACTTTTTTTTAATACATAGATATTATGATAAATATGTTAAATAAGAAAAGTTTTTAGTCTTTTTATGTAATTTTTGTTGGAAATGTATAAATTCCTAGTGGTGTATTATGATTTTGTTTTGTATTTGATTTTAATTTGTATTGTATTTTTTAAAAAATGTCGGTGTATTGTGATTTTTAAAATAAGGATGATACCTTTGAGTTTATTTACGTTATAAATGTCTGAGTTTCATTCTAGTGTCTTGTTCAGTCATTGTACATAAAGACTTTCCTAATTTTAATCCGCTTAGATAGTTATTTATGAGTCCATATTCCGTTGTTTTGTAAAAATGACAAAAACCATTCCAACCTAGTTGACGACAAAGTGATATCGGTTAACGAAGTATGTCGTTTGAAAAAAGAAATCCACAGTTATAAAGAAGTTCTGGATGTTTAGTATTTCTTACAAAATACAATAATTGACCATTGTTCTATTTTGGTTTAGGTTTAAATCGACGAAAATTATTACATTTAAAATGAGAAGAGATATTATGGAAATTCTTTAATATAAGTGCTTACGGTTCTACCGTAACCGTTAAAATCCAAATAAAAAATTTTTATATTTACTGATTTATATAATTAAATCGTTATATTTAAGGATTTACAAACATAATTCGTGTGTTTTATCGATGGGTATAATCCATGAATTACCGTAATACGATCAGTTGTATTCATCGTATGTTTTATGCTTCATAATTATAGTACGGATGGGTAAAATTTCAACCATTTTAACTCAAAATCTCTCGAATTTAAACGGTCCCAGTATGACGATTATTTACTATATAGGTCCTATATTTGGATTCGGGGATTCGGAGGTTTCAATACTACAATTCGTAAACCAACCCTTCATTTTTAGAAAGGTTCTTTATTAAAGTTACTTTTAAATGTCACCAAATATGAGAAAACTGGACCTCTTCCGTTACCGTGGGGTGAGGTCATGAGAACGGACCTTTTAGGGTACCTGCCTCCTCGGACCACCCGACGTCAGGTACCCTAGTGATTCTCAGGCTGTGCTGACTCGCTGAAGTGAAAGTGAAAAGGGAAAGTACGTAACCTCTTCCTTTACCGTTGGGTGAGGTCACAAGGACGGACGTGTTAGGGTCCCTGTCCCCTCGGACCACCCGACGGTAGATACCCCAGTGTGTTTCAGCCTGTGTTGACTTCGCTGAATCGTCGTCGTCCTAGTATGAGAAAACTTTGAAAATAAATATTGACACGATATGTGTCAATGATTCAGAAGATCTGTATTACGAGAAGACTTTCGTAATCATTCTATAATTTTTAAAAAAATAAAAACTGTATGTAAATTTTAAAATAATCATTAAAATGAATATCATTCTTAATGAATAGTATACATATATATGAAAGTTACAGATGAATTTCTTTCTCTTGTGAACCGAGGAGGGAGGTACCCTAAGAGGGAGGTACCCTAAGAGGCCCGTTCTCATGACCTCACCAAACGGTAAAGGAAGAGGTCCCCTAGAAGGTCTGGGTCCCTAGTTTGGACCCAGAGGGCGTAAGGTGCGTTTGGGAAATTGGAGACTCGGTGGTTCCTTCGGGACTACCAATCGATGTGATGGTGTCAAACTACTAATTGACGTGATGACATTTTACTTTACTTGCATGAAGGTCCAAATTATAGATCAACGACAAATGACACGCTAAGACTGGTTAAGGTGTAGGTCGATTTGGTAGGAAATAATGAGAGACTGAGAAGACAAGGAAGAGACTTTTAGGACATAGGTCGAAAGAAATGGATTTTATTTAATTAAAAGTTTATTTACTGTTTAATAGGAAATAAATCGTTAAGTTTCTTTGTCCTATAAAGGTTTTGAATAGATGAAATCACCTATTCATATTTGTTGTTAGTATGACTGTTATTTTATATCATTGCCATTGTAACCGGTTTATAGTCTTAAATCTTAATAGACCATGAATCGTGTACCAGAATGTTCGTTATTATTACCGCCCACAACCCCCACCCTTGACCGAAAAGTGGAAATTCGGGTTAGTGACTCTTTCTTAAAAAAGGGGGTGACTTTGACAGAACTTATCTACACCGTTTATCTACCAAATTTATCTACACCGTTTTCTTATATAGTTTAAAAGAACATTATACCACAAAAACAAGTCTGTGATTCAGTACAGACTGAGACACTGGGGTACCTGACGTCGCACGGTCGGAAGGGACAGACAGGAAGTGATAATAGGATCTCAAACGAGTTTAAGAACAAGTGACTCAGTCACTACGGTAGGTTTGTAGAGTAGGAAAGAGCGGGGGAAAGAGGAGGTCGAGAGTCAGAAAGGGTCGTAGTTAGTCCCACAAAAGGTTACTCAACCGAGAGGCGTAGTCCACCGGTTTCATAACCTCAAAATCGTAGTCAGGAAGGTTACTTATAAGTCCCAACTAAAGGAAATCCTAACTGACCAAACTCGAGGAACGAGAGGTTCCCTGAGAAAGTTCTCAGAAAAGGTCGTGGTGTAACGTTTTCGTAGTCAATAGACCACGAGTCAGAAGAAATGCCAGGTTGAGAGTGTAGGTATGTACTGATGACCCTTTTGGTGTCGAGACTGATATACTTGGAAACAGTCGTCTTGAATTACAGAGACCAAAAATTATACGACAGATCCAAACAGTATCGAAATGAAGGTTTCACGTTCACAGAAAATTAAAACATCGACGTCAGTTGTAGTGACCACTAAAACCTCGGTTTCTTTTATTTTAAACGGTGTCAAAGGTGAAAAAGGGACAGATAAACGGTACTTCACTACCCTGACCTACGGTACCAAAATCAGAAAACTTACGACTCAAAGTTCGGTCGAAAAAGTGACAGAAAGTGGGAGTAGTTATTCAAGAAATCAAGGAGAAGTGAAAGACGGTAATAAGAATATTATGTTTATTCGTTTAAACTTGGGGAAAATCCTTTGTCATATTATGTCGTGTTATGGTTATTTAAGATATATTTAATATCTAAATAAAATGATTAACTTTCTGTTAGACCTTAATGGAGTTGAAGCCGGACAACAGAATGATATCAATATAATTTATGTAGGTTTCAGAAAAGGTTGAGGATTTTTATATTTATTTTACACAAATGTATTGAAATATATCTGTTAAAAGTATATACGATGTGATTTCTTTTATATCCTTTAACTTTTGTTCAGTAGGTAGTTATACTATAAAGAGAATTTAAGACTCTTCGTTACGAACACATACAGTCGAACCTTTAAACCGAAACTTTGGTTGTACCTCTTCTGACCTTAGTTACATCGTTTATGAAAGATCCTAAGACTTCAAATATTTACAGTATTATTACACTCCGAAGTTCAATGATAAAAGTATTTTGGTTTAGAGAGGTCTAACTCTTCTTAGAGTTTAAGGTTTACTAGTGGTCTCAAAAATAGTAGGTTGACTTCAATTCCTCATACTTTTTCAGATTCATTTTCTCTGTCTCTTACTGGTTAGTTTTAATCTTGTTTATTCATCCTTCACAATTAGTGATTTCTGACTCCTGAATTCATAATGTTTTATAAGTTATTTAAAAATATTATGATTGGAGGTTTCTCAATTCTTCAAGTGGTCTACCGAAGAATGAATAATCGAAAAAAAATATGTCAAGAAATATAACGAAGTATAAAACGGATACAAGAGATTATACGAAGGTCCTGGTGTAGGCATTCACCCCCGCTTACAAATGAAGTTCTTACGGTTCATATCGTATTCGGGTGGATCAATTTTTTATTTTTGTTTTTGAGAGGGGAATTTTTGTGGGAGTTTGGTTGTCATACTTTATATTGACTATAGTGAAGACAAGATTGTTGTATGTATTATGTCTCTTACACTTTTATAATAGATCGTGAACGAAGAATGGTTGGGATAATCGTTAATTCTTGTGTTATAAATCAGAATAGAAAAGGGATTTACTTTTATTCGTTTTAATGTCTTAAAACAATATTGTGTCAAGATGGTTTTTTGATAATTTCATAATTAACCGTTGATCGGGAAATCGGTGGACTTATCATCAATTTTATCAGTTAACTTTTTCATTGACGTTGAAACTTTTTGATCCAATTCTGGAATTATTGATTTTTTTATTCTGATGAAGACTTAAAATTTTTTCCCAACGTGAAATGTCTGAGGGTATTGAAAAAGTCCAAATATTGTCCATTTCACGAGACTATGGTTTCAAACTTTTCATTTTTTTCTGTACCAACTTTTTCTTTGACCCTATACAAAAAGGTCATTAAGGTTTTTATGTCATTTACTTGTCTTACGATCATAAAGGTCAACATTTAAGTAATATTTCTTAGGAAATATTATTATTTCCTAATTATTATTTATTCAGTTAAAATGATCACATTATTCGTTTTCGGTGATTTCACGAAGTCCGGTTCATAGTATTATATCGAACATAGTCGGAAATTTCTCTCATAGAATTTTAAGACTTTTCAATTCTTTAAGTGAAAATACGACAGTAAAAAATTATGTTGACATCTGTATAATTACGGTGTCTGTAATCATAGACGTTTTTAAGGGACCCGTTATTTATTACACGATTTTTTTTTAAAGTGACTCGTTAACGTGAAGACCCATAAATACACTTCTTTTACTTTTGTGATTGAGTTTTTCTATATGCGTTGGCGTACAAGTGACGTCGTGACAAATGTTCTCGGTTCTATACCTTTGTTGGTTGACAGGTATCTACCTGTTTTCCTATTTCATATGTGTATGTTTGTGTGTGTGTGTATGTGTTTACACTAAATCGGTATTTTTACCTTTATTTTAGAACCGTAAACAATGTTGTACTTACTTGTTACTACCCGTAATACGATTCGCTTTATTCACTCTCTTTCTGTTGATGACATGTAAGTGAATATATTTCAACAAAAAAAAAAATTACTCGAGTATCTATGTCTCTTATCTGACCACTCTCTGTTTTCCTCACCCACCCCCTACCCGTTTTACCCACTTTGCCCAGGTTTTTTGAAGGTCAATATTATATTTATTCAATACCCGTATATTACATGTCGTACAACTGATGTCGATTATTATAACATACCGTATAAACTTTCAACGATTCTCTCGTCTATAAATTTCAAGAATATTGTTCTTTTTATGAAACGATTGATACACATCATGACCTGCAATTACTGAATAACACCTCTAGGAAAGAGTCATACATGTTTATAGGTTAGTAATACCATAATATGAAGTTAAAATTTTTAAATTTCGTATAATGGTAAGAAACCGTACCATTGCTTCTCCATGTAGTCCAAACTTAAAGGACATACCATCTAAAACACAGTAGTATAGTTGGCTAAGTTCTTCAAGGTATTTTGACTTTATGACTTCTTACTTTTTTAATTTAGAAATTCTAAAAAATTAACAGTTTCTATTTTTAATTTAATGATTGAATAAATTCCATTACAAATAATATATGGTAATACTTAGAATTGTAAATTTTAGAATCGAGACGAAAATAGTTTGATATTGGATGTTAAATTTTAAAGTAAATTTTTTTAGTGGACACCAAATAATTCAAGTTAACAATACAGTACATTGAGTTGTAGGTCCAGATAAAACCCCCGTCTTTTCAGTTTTAGGCTAGACGCTAAGTAGACTTCAAACCGTAATCGTCTATACCCCGCTTTATGACTTTTTATTGTGTTTAAAAATTTTTA
This sequence comes from Capra ibex, assembly GCA_006410555.1. Classification (NCBI taxonomy): domain Eukaryota; kingdom Metazoa; phylum Chordata; class Mammalia; order Artiodactyla; family Bovidae; genus Capra; species Capra ibex. Next base: position 39,752,682 of record SJYO01046538.1, on the reverse strand, counting down.
ATATAACTCTAGAAAAAGGTTCAGCGTTTCACGATCTCCTTAGTTCGACTTTTACGAGTAAAAGTAAAGAAGATATGGGAAAGGTCAAAGGTCTAAAGGTATGACGATATTGAACTAGTCTACTTAATAGTGAATCAGAATTCCTCAGAAAATGGAAATAGATATTGGGTATAACGAAAACGTTCATGTTATTCATGTTAACACAAACGTTCGATTGACTTGAGGAGGAGTTTTTTATTTTTTATTATTATTATTGGGATTCTTCGTCCTTGTGTGAGATTTTCCGTTTTGTCAGGTTGTTCTGTCAAGATTACTTTCATATCAAAGTTCCTTACTTACGTGTAGTCTTTACGATTCCCCTTTTTATAAAATAAATTGGTGACTGAAAGTGACGACGACGACGACGACGCAGCGAAGTCAACACAGACTGAGACACGCTGGGGTATCTACCGTCGGTTAGTCCGATGGGGCAGGGACCCTAAGAGGTCCGTTCTTGTGACTTCACCCAACGGTAAAGGAAGAGGTAACGTACTTTCCCTTTTCACTTTCACTTCAGCGAGTCAGCACAACCTGAGAATCACTAGGGTACCTGACGTCGGGTGGTCCGAGGAGGCAGGTACCATAAAAGGTCCGCTCTCATGACTTCATCCCACGGTAGCGGAAGAGACTGAAAGTAATACATTGACATTAAGGACCTAAAGTCCGGTCACAAAGACATAGGTAGACAAAGGGTGAAAATTGAACTTTTTACTCTTCTCTCTACTCTTAAACAGGTCCTATTGTAAGAACCGAGTTAGGTATTAAATTCTAAAGAAAATTAGGAAATGTAAATCGTGGTTTTTCATATTCTTATTACGTCTCCCTGTGATCATTATCGTCTTAGATCTTTTTCTACTTGATGATTTAATATTCAATTACACATATATTTTTATTATATAAGGAGAACAAAATTGGTAGGGATTTCGTGTCGTGACTTAAATTTTTATGAAAATTAAACTTAACTTGTTTTTGTATAATTAGTTATCCTCTGGTCAATTTAAACGATACCATGTAGATATGTTGACCACCGAGTCTACTATTTGTTAGACGGACGTTACGCCCTCTGGGTCTAAGCTAGGGACCCAACCCTTCTAGGGGACCTCTTGCTTTACCGTTGGGTGAGGTCATGAGAACGGACCTTTTAAGGTACCTGGCTCCTCGGACCATCCGATGTCAGGTACCCCGGCGTCTCAGTCTAGGCTGACTCACTGAAGTGAAAGTGAAAGTGTAGATATGTTGTCTTATGTTTACTCTTTTTAAAGGTACGTGGATTCATCTTCTTATAATTTTATCTTTCGAATTTTTTCATATACAATTTCGTTATCATAGTCATAAACTTTTCATTTGGATAAGAAGAGGGGGTCGAAATTAAAAGCAATGTATCTTTTGATATGGTGGGTGATATGGGAGAGACCAACATTATTAGGTAGGGACTCGATGTGGAGAGGGTAGAAAGAGTCTGACCGAGGACTGTTGATCTTAAAGACTCACTAAATTTATATGTTCACTAACAAGGTCATGGTATGAGAGAGTCAAGGAATTTAAGAAAACACGAGTGGAGTGGGTGATGTGAATTAGTGAGGTCATAGGAGTTGGAGAGTTATTTCAGTCAAAGTTTGTAGGTTAAGATGATTATGGTGCAGATCATTAGGTTATGGTTTGGTAGTTCCAAATTCCGTTGTTGGTAACACACTGACTCTTTTTTTGTTTTAGTTTGACTGACCAGAGTGTAATTACAGTATTTAGAGTCAAGTCAAGTCAAGTCAACGAGTCAACACAGGTTGGGAAACGCTGGGGTACTTAGCGACGTACGGTCCGGAGGGACAGGTAGTGGTGAAGGCCTGAAGTGAGTCTGAGTGCAGGTAGCTCAGTCACTGCGGTGGGTCGGTAGAGTAGGAGTCAGCAGGGGAAGAGGAGGACGGGGGTTAGGGAGGGTCGTAGTCTCAGAAAAGGTTACTCAGTTGAGAATCGTACTCCACCGGTTTCATGACCTCAAAGTCGAAATCGTCGTAAGGAAGGTTTCTTTAGGGTCCCGACCTAACCTAGAGGAACGTCAGGTTCCCTGAGAGTTCTCAGAAGAGGTTGTGGTGTCAAGTTTACATAGTTAAGAAGCCGCGAGTCTGAAGAAGTGTCAGGTTGAGAGTGTAGGTGTGTACTGGTGACCTTTTTGGTATCGGAACTGATCTGCCTGGAAACAACCGTTTTATGACAGAGACGAAAACTTATCCGATAGATCCAACCAGTATTGAAAAGAAGGTTCCTCACTCGTAGAAAATTAAGTACCGACGTCAGTGGTAGACGTGACTAAAACCTCGGGGTTTTTTATTTCAGACTGTGACAAAGGTGACAAAGAGGTAGATAAAGGGTACTTCACTACCCTGGTCTACGGTACTAGAAGCAAAAGACTTACAACTCGAAAGTCGGTTGAAAAAGTGAGAGGAGAAAGTGAAAGTAGTTCTCCGAAAAATCAAGGAGAAGTGAAAGACGGTATTCCCACCACAGTAGATGTATAGACTCCAATAACTATAAAGAGGNGTCAGGTCGTAAAGAGTACTACATGAGACGTATCTTCAATTTATTCGTCCCACTGTTATATGTCGGAACTGCATGAGGAAAAGGATAAATCTTGGTCAGACAACAAGGTACAGGTCAAGCTTGACAACGAAGGACTGGACGTATGTCTCAAGAGTTCTCCGTCCAGTCCACGAGACCATAAGGGAAAAGAAAGACTTAAAACGTGTCAAATAACACTAGATGTGTCAGTTTCCGAAACCGTATCAGTTATTTCGTCTTTATCTACAAAAAGACCTTGAGAGAACGAAAAAGGTACTAGGTCACCTTCAACCGTTAAACTAGAGACCAAGGAGACGGAAAAGAGTTTGGTCGAACTTGTAGTCCTTCAAGTACCAAGTGCATAACGATTTCGGACCGAACCTCTTAAAACTCGTAATGAAATGATCGTACACTCTATTCATGTTGACACGCCATCAAACTCGTAAGAAACCGTAACGGAAAGAAACCCTAATCTTACTTTTGACTGGAAAAGGTCAGGACACCGGTGACGACTCAAAAGGTTTAAACGACCGTAGAACTCACGTTGTGAAAGTGTCGTAGTAGAAAGAGCTAAACTTTCTCGAGTTGACCTTAAGATAGTGGAGGTGATCGAAACAAGCATCACTACGAAAGATTCCGGGTGAACTGAAGTGTAATAGAGTTCATCTGTGAATTATACAGACTGACTAGTGTGTTGTAAGAAAGTCAGGTTCCTATACGGTTTAGGTATGGTGTCAGACAAAATCGTTCACTCGATTTTTATTAAAAATGTGAAAATTTCATAACAAATTTTCTGTCTTTTGGTACACTGTTTGATATATAAATACTGTACATTTTACATACAGATGATGTACAGGGAAACGTTTTTCTTTCAATCGGTTGGGGATGAGACCGGGTCACCAAGAGTTTGACATCGTGAGGAGTCTTAGTGGTCCTGTCGAACAACTTCTGTCTAACGACTCGGAGTGGGAGTCTCCGAGACTAATTCGTACAGACCTTACCCGGGTTCTTAAATATAAAGATTGTACCAAGGTTCACTATGATTGCGACGATTAGACTTGGTGTGAAACGATTGTGACGAGAACGGTCGTAAGAGAGTCAGTGGATGTACCTCTAAAGTATCAAGGAGGAGGGAGGTTTTTGGAGATTACTGACTTAAAATTTTTTTTTCTTTCTCAAGTCTTCTTTTTTATTTAGGGTAATTGAGGTTAGTAGTATAAATAAACACGTGGGTTGTAGTCCTGAAGAGAGAATATTGACTTTAGATAGTATATTTGTTTGACTGGTACGAGGAGAGACACCGTTTGGTGTTAAGATGGAAGAAAGTGAGCGTAGTTGTGTATTTATTAGTGTGAAGTGAGAGAATGAAAGGTACAAGATTCCTAGTAGGGTTAGAATCGGATAATTGTTCGATAATTGTTCGATGATAGAAAGGGTAATATATTTTTTTTTTTTCTTTAGAAAGTAAGTAGAAAAGGGGAGGTCACACAGTGAATAGTTAAATAACGATATTGGAGGTCTAATGGGAAGGGATGGACGAGACTTGGGGTCTGATGGTCCGAGTAAGAAATCTCAAACGAAATGAAAAACAATCGGTCAGGAAATTTATAAAAAAAAGAAATGGTCAGCCGTATTGTAATTACGAACAGTCATCTTTTGGGTCTATTAGTACTACCATACTAGTGAGTGGATCTCGGTCTGTAGGACCTTACACTTCAGTTCACCCGGAATTTTTCGTAGTGATGTTTGTTTCGATCACCTCCACTACCTTAAGGTCAACTCGATAAACGGTCGTTTAAACCTTTTGAGTCGTCACCGGTGTCCTGACCTTTTCCAGTCAAAAGTAAAGTTAAGGTTTCTTTCCGTTACGGTTTCTTACGAGTTTGATGGCATGTTAACGTGAGTAGAGTGTACGATCATTTCATTACGAGTTTTAAGAGGTTCGGTCCGAAGTCGTTATGCACTTGGTACTTGAAGGACTACAAGTTCGACCAAACTCTTTTCCGTTCCTTGGTCTCTAGTTTAACGGTTGAAGGTGACCTAGTACCTTTTTCGTTCTCTCAAGGTCTTTTTGTAGATAAAGACGAAATAACTGATACGGTTTCGGAAACTGACACATCTAGTGTTATTTGACACGTTTTAAGTCTTTCTTTTCCCTTATGGTCTGGTGGACTGGTCGGAGAACTCTTGAGACATACGTCCAGTCCTTCGTTATCAAGCTTGACCTGTACCTTGTTGTCTGACCAAGGTTTATCCTTTTCCTCATGTAGTTCCGACATATAACAGTGGGACGAATAAATTGAAGATACGTCTCATGTAGTACTCTTTACAACCCGACCTACTTCGTGTTCGACCTTAGTCTAACGGTCCTCTTTATAGTTATTGGAGTCTATACGTCTACTGTGGTGAGAATGCCGTCTTTCACTTCTCCTTGATTTTTCGGAGAACTACTTTCACTTTTTCAACCGAATTTCGAGTTGTAAGTCTTTTGCTTCTAGTACCGTAGACCAGGGTAGTGAAGTACCGTTTATCCACCCCTTTGTCACCTTTGTCACAGTCTGAAATAAGACCCCCCGAGGTTTTAGTGACGTCTACCACTGATTTCGGTACTTTAATTTTCTGTGAATGAGGAACCTTCCTATCAATACTGGTTGGATCTATCGTATAAGTTTTCGTCTCTGTAATGAAACGGTTGTTTCCAGGCAGATCAGTTCCGATACCAAAAAGACCACCAGTACATACCTACGCTCTCAACCTAACACTTCTTCCGACTCGCGACTTCTTCACTACGAAAACTTGACACCACAACCTCTTCTGAGAACTCTCAGGGAACCTGACGTTCCTCTAGGTTGGTCAGGTAAGATTTCCTCTGGTCAGGACCCACAAGAAACCTTCCTAAATACGATTTCGACTTTGAGGTTATGAAACCGGTGGAGTACACTTCTCAACTGAGTAACCTTTTCTGAGACTACGACCCTCCCTAACCCCCGTGCTCCTCATCCCCTGTCTCCTACTCTACAGACTTACCGTAGTGGTTGAGCTACCTGTGTTCAAACCCACTTGAGACCCTCAACCACTACCTGTCCCTCCGGACCGCACGACGTCAAGTACCCCAACGTCTCAGCATGTGTTGACACGCTGAGTTTACTTGGTTCTCCTGTACCCGCTCTATGACGTCCCCGCTTCCTAAAAACGAAACACCATGATGACACGGGTAAGTCGTCTGAGAACGACACGGTACCAAGAGGATATGTATCGAGAATTTCTTTTGCCGAAGAGGTTACAGGTCCAGGACGTCGTTTTGTCTATAGAAGTCGTGATCTGAGGACGTCGTGTGTCGTGGTGGGTTCTCGGTCGTTTAAGAGAGTTGTGTAACGAGTCCTCCAAAATCTTACCTCACGGAAGACCTCTGTTGAGAGGTATTCTGAAGGATCACCCAGTTAAAGGGTTTTTAAGGAAGTCCCATTAAATGTTCAAAATGGGTATCCCGTAGTCCCTGAAAGGACGGTCAGTCACTGGGTGTCGCTAGGGGAGAGGTTAGTCAAGATCTAGAGTCACAATTTCCTCTGTGTGAAGAAACCCGTGAGGTGGATTCAGGATCCCATTTCCGACAAAGAAGATCGATAACCCTACCAGTTTTTCAAGTGAGTCTAGAAAGACATTCTACGATGTCTTTTTAAGTTTGGTTACAAAACCGGTTGGGATATGGTAAGAACGTAAGGAATCGCAAGAGAAATTTGAAACAGTCGGTTAGGGAACAATGAGATTAGGGGAGAATATAAGTCATTAAGAAGTATTTATGAAAGGGAAGAGTTTAATGATACACGAAGGACAGAGAAGTAGTCTGAGACTTACTTTGTCGGTCTTAACTGTCATCCCATTTTCTCTTTATTGAGTTTTAATTTGACTATCTAAACTCTTAGTAGTTGTGTGTACTATGTCGTTTCATAAAACGAAAACACATATATAATCTTTATGTAAATTAAAATACTCTTTTAATTGTACTTTATGGTGTCACTGTAGTTGTTATAAGTAAAGTTTAAATATGACTAATGAAATTAACATGTAAATAGAATACTTTAAATGAATGGTTTTAGTATTGGCAGACCTTGTTATAAAAGTAGTTGTTACGGTGAGGAGTCAGACGAGATAATTTTCAGTTTAACTATAATGAATATAAGTACGATTATGATCATATACGTTTTTACAAATTTTTGTTAAAATTTTTCATTGAGTTTGAATCCTCTCATATCGATTCTTTTATAATTTCACTGATTTGTGATAAAGTAGTTTGATGATAATACATTCTTCCGAGATCTTTAATGATTCTATCCTTACATAAGTATATATAAACATATGTTCGTGTATGTGTTTTACAGTATTTTAAGTGGTAGAGAAATTCTGTTTTGTTTCACCCATGTTTTCATTGTATAGAGTTATATTACTTCCAGTATCTGCTATTCGGGTGTTGATAGTAGTATGAGTTCCCACTTTTCGACTTCCGAATAGAAGATTCTAGTCCTTGTTCTGTTTCTGTGAGTGAAAGTCGTGAAAATAAACTGTGTCATAATCTTCAGGATGGGTCTCTTTAGTCCATTCTTTTTCTTTATTTCGTATGTTCAACCTTTCCTTCTTCATTTTGAAAGTGATAAACGTCTACTGTATTATTATATATCTTTTGGGACTTCAGAGTGGTTTTTGACGATTTTGATTATTATTTACTCAATTTCAACGTCCTATCTTTTTAGTTATATGTCTTTAGACACCATAAAGACATGTGATTATTGTTTGATAGTCTTTCCTTTTTATTGTTAGGGTAAATGTTAGCGTAATGTTACATTCTTATGTGAAGTGGTACCTCCATTTTCCGAACATGGGACTTTTGTTATTCCGTGACTCCTTGTTTTTATTTTTCCTGTGATTGATTACCTTTCTATAAGGTACGAGTACTTAATCTTATTCATTATAACAATTTTCTAAGTATAATGGATTTCGTTAGACGTCTATACAACGTTAGAGGTGGTTTTATGGTTGTCGTAAAGAGTGTCTTTATCTTTTTTGTGTTAATTTTAAGTATACCTTGGTATTTTCTTGGGTTTATCGGTTTCGTTAGGACTCTTTCTTGTTTCGACCTCAACAGTAGAAGGGATTATAGATTGATATAATGTTTCGATTGTCATAATCATAGACAGTGTGTCTGTGTGTGTGTCTAGTTGTCTGACCTTGTCTGTTGAGTCTTTATTTGGGTACGTATATACCAGGTTTTTAGTGACGTCTACCACTGACGTCGGTACTTTAATTTTCTGCGAACAAGGAACCTTCTTTTCAGTACTGTTTGGATCCGTCGTATAATTTTTCGTCTCTGGAGTGAAACGGTTGTTTCCAGGTATATTAGTTTCGATACCAAAAGGGTCAACATGTGTTACATGTCAACACTCTCCACCTGGTATTCCTTCCGACTCTCGATTTCTTAACTACCAAAGATTGACACCACGACCTTTTCTGAGGACTCACAGGGAACCTGTCGTTCCTCTAGTTTGGTCAGTTAGGATTTCCTTTAGTTGGGACTTATAAGTAACCTTCCTGACTACGACTTCAACTTCGAAGTTATGAAACCAGTGGACTACACTGTTCGACTGAGTAATCTTTTCTAGGACTACGACCCTTTCTAACTCGCGTCCTCCTCCTCACTCACTCTCTCCTACTCTACCAACCTTCCGTAGTGGTTAAGTTGTCTACACTCAAACTCGTTTCAGACCCTATATGACTTTCCGTCCTTTCGGACTGTACGACGTCATGTACCCCAACGTTTCTCAGTCTGTGTTGAATCGTTTACTTGTTGTTGTATGTACCAGTCAATATCGAATACTGGTTCCTCAGTTCTTGTATGTTACCCTTTTCCGGTCAGAGAAGTTATTTATCAAACTCTTTTGAACTGTCGATAAACTCTTTCTTACTTTAGACTGATGGAATGTACCATTTACTTTTATTGAGTTTTACCTAATTTCTGAACTTGTATTCCGAACTTTGGTATTTTTGAGGTATTCTTTTATCCACCCATTCGAGGGACTGTAGTCAAAATCGTTACTTAAAAATCTAAACTGTCGTTTTCGTTGTTTTCGTTTTTATTTGTTTGGCTGATGTAGTTTAATTGTCGAAAAAGTGTCGTTTCTTTTGATAGTTTATGTACTTTTCCCTTGGATACTTACTTTCTTTTATATACTTTTATAATATAGACTATTCCTCGATTATAGACTTTATATATTACTTGGGTATATTGAGTTTTCGTTTTTTTGAGTTTGTTGGGTTAATTTATAAAGTTTGATCTTTATGTCTACCGATTGTCTATATACCTTTCTACGAGTAGTAAGGATTAGTAATCTCTTTACATTTGGTTTTGGTGTTACTTTATAGTGGATGCGAACAATCTTATCGATAATAGTTTTTGTTTTTTTTAGTATTTACAACCACTTTTACACTTCTTTTTTTTTTGGGAAGACGAGACAACCACCCTGTGTTTAACCACGTCTAGGATACCTGTTATACCTTCCTGGAGTTTTTTAATTTTTGTCTTGATAGTATATTTGGTTGTCGAGGTGAAGACTCTTCTTTTATTTGTATGATTGAACTTTCGTATAGACGTGAGGTACAAGTGACGTCGTAATAAATATTATCGGTTCTATACCTTTGTTGTATTTATAGATAGTTCTCACTTACTTCTTTTACAAAATATAGGTGTGTGTGTGTCTGTGTGACACCTTATAGTGAGTCGGTATTTTTTTTTCACTTTAGAAAGGTGACCCTGTTGTGTTTACCTAGAACTCCCGTAATGCGATTGACTTTATCGAGTTTCTCTCTTTTTGTTTGTGACATGATAGAGCGAAAATACACCTTAAATGTTCTTTTTTTTTATGTCTCTTGTCTAGCCACCAACGTCCTTCACCACCTCCCTCCATGACTGTCCTACCCTTTTTGTAACTGTTTCCCTCAGATTTCCAGGTTTGAAAGTAAATATTTTATTGATAAATAATTGAGTACCTCTACATTATATGTCGTACCACTGATAGTAATTATTATGACACAGCGTATAAACTTTCAACAATACTCATTTAGAAGGTTCAAGAGTAGTGTTCTTTTTGACATATTAATGTATACCACTACCTATAATTGATCTGAATAACACAACTAGTAAAACGTTATATATGTTTATAGTTTTGTAATACAATGTGTGTATTGTTTACAAAGTATAGTCAATATGGTTTTTCTATACAAATATATACAGATACATGTATATAAGTGGATGACGACCTTTACAATTACCTAAAAACGGATCCTTTTTTTCCTGGTGACTGATTGTATAATAGATGTCATACAATCTATTTACTGTTTCTTATTTTGATACGTTTTATACTATGGTTTCTATATATGCGTGCATGGTTTTTTTAAATGAATGGTTACTAAGTAGTATTAATGATTCTATTTTGTCGACTCTGAAGTGTAAGGTTATCCGTTTTTCCAATAGGTTAGCCTGATTGACTTTTATTTAGTTTAAATAATATTCGGAGTAAAAGTTACTTCTAAGAAATCGTATACGAAAAAGTCTTCAGAGTTGATTAACCAGTATAGTGTGAATTCAGTTGTGTTAACTGTTTTTAGGAATAAACACATAATAGTGAACAGAATTTTCATAGAAAGCAGTTCGGGTACCTGACTGTTTTTTTAAAAACAAATAAAATGGAATGCTTTATCAAAGAGTCAAAGTAGTACATTTGTACCTTAGGTCATAACTAGTCAACAGACTTTTCCTTTTTTTCGTCGTCATTTTTGACAGTGAACGTACACTTTACCATCTCACTCACTATTTGTCTTAGATAGGACAGGATCTGGTTAGAAGGTAATTTTACATGAACTTTTGTATTGTAAATCAGTTTCTTATAATTGACTTGTAAGACATAAGTTGTTAGAGTAACGGACCACTTTTTGTTTGATCTTTCGTTTAATGTTTGGTCAATTTACGGTAATACCTTCAATTTATGCGTCATGAGACCCTCTTATTTCAGGCAATTGATCTCTGAGGTGTCATCCTCGGAGTTAAAGTCCATACACTACCGCTTTCACTATGGATTGGATGATTCACTGTGTAATTATCTTTAATAATTAAGATTTAAACATCCCTTATACTAAGTACCATCCTTCTATAGACTTACATACCATATAAGTTTCTTGACTTCATCGGGTTATACCGGGTTCCTGTATAAGTTTTGTCCCTTTTCTCTATTTTAGTCCACAGGGTGGATCCCAGTCTATTGTGTCCCTAATATTTGATAAGACTGTTTTAATATGTGAAATTTTCGTTACTTCAGTGACTCCCTTTATTTAACTATAGTTTACGAATATAAATTTTCTATCAAAAGTAAAAAAGATCTCTTGATTTACCTGACCTTGTCACCACCGAGTTTAAAATAGTGCGTTAATCCTACTGGACCTCCCAAAAAATTTGTTTTATCGATCCAGAGTCGGACTCAAACGTTAACTCATACCGAGCCAACCCCCTGTTCAAAGGTTTATGGAGGTTTTGGTCACCACTTTTGGTGACGACTGTGACAATGGTTCGTGGAAGTGTTACGGCTTAGGTTACCGATTAAAAGGTTGGAATAAAAAGTGACAATGTTATCGTAAACTGTCAAATGGAGTGGGTTGAAATAACTTATTGAAAAGTGAACTGAAAAGAGAAAAGGACAAACTCCATCTAGGTTTAAAATTTTTGGTATGTGTTTTTGACTTACTTGTATTTTTTGTTTTCGTATATTACTTTATGATATGTCGTCAACTTGACTTAGTTAATTTGATGTACACCGTTATTTGTGTAGTGTTTGTTACATATCGCTTTTTCCTTTGACTCTCTTCTTAGTACATTGTAAATGTACTTGAAAGTTTTTAGATGGTTGATGATGTGTAAAAATTACCTATATGTCACATTTCAAATTTTTACATTCTACAAATGGAGAACCCACCCTCTCTTCTCACCTCGTCTTATGTTTTCCTTAAATTTGAAATAAGTATTGTCGAATAAGAAATTTTCATAAATTTTAAATTTGATTTACTGTCTGAATTGATAGTAGGTAAGACCTATGTTCACAGAGTATTAAGAATACAAGGGGATGTCAAAATTTCAAAGAATTAATTTTTTGATTTGTCCTTCTTTCATACGGTGTTAATGATCGTTATCACTACTACTTTACTAAACTAAGACATATGAAAGGTGTTGATTAGTTTCTAAAACTTTACTTGTAATGAAAATAAAACATGAATACGTAGATTTTAAGTCTTACCTAAAAAAATTCATTTTATTCATACCTTATAGTATTAACCGTTTATCAGAGAGTGTATACTTTGATTTAAACTAATAGTTGATAAAAAATTTATACTTTGATGGATGGGGGTCAAAGTTAGGTCAGATACGTGAAGGACATACTTAAGATATATCTATGGATGAGGACTACGACCGTATGTAATTTATCAATAATCATTAAATTTATTGATATGATGTTTTAATTTATACCAATTTAAAAAAAATTTGTTTCATGGACGTACGACTCTAAGACTTCCCTTTATGGTTTACTGTCTCCCAAAAGAGCTAAACACTGGATTTCTCCTTCCTCTCATTTAAAATGAGTCTAAAAATCATCTACCTGTTTTAAATATAATATCTTTTTCAAGTGAAAGACCATTCATTCGATAAAATTTGTAAGTTTTTGTAAAAGGATCAAAGACTTTATTAAAAATAAAGATGTAAAAAGAATTGATGTATATTTCATGGTTACATAATCACACCATGTTATTATTATATAGTTATATTACAACGATGTCAGGTACCCTAGTGTTTCTCTGTACTGAGTCGTTGAGTTGTTTTTTTATGAGAAAAAGTAAGATGTTTTTTCTTCAAGTGATGTTTACTCTGACTGGGAGTGTTGTCTCGACACTCTTCGGTTGCTACTACACAAACTCTCTGCTATATACTAGATAAACTTTAGTTTGTTAATCAATTCAGATTGACTACTAAGGATTTGGTAACGAAAAAGGTCCTTCATTTGTGTCATATTTCATAAAATTTTTGTACATTGACGACTTAGATGGTTTCCACTAATATTCTTTCTTTAAAAGGAAGTAATAGACTACGAACTTGTAAAATCTTTTCACATTAGTTCCGTGATTCCTGACGTTTAATGTTGATTCATATTTTTTATTCCTAGTACAGTACAAGTCGAGATATAGGAAGGTGAACGGTCGTAGAGTATACGACTGGTGATGTCTCGTCCACAGTTATTTATCGTTTTATTTATATTTTTCAATAGTGGATAATTTTATGAATGTAGTAGAAGTATCGCTTATACCTACAACCTTTAAAAGTGAACTTCTAAAAAATACTAGACCCATTAATTAAAAAGACACTTTCATAGGACAAAGAGGTGTACGACAAAAAGATATTAACGTTTATAAGTAAAAATTATACTTACTTTTTTTGTAAGATATTCATAGACATAACTTTATTTTCTTTACGATGGAAGAATTTCTTTCTTTAGACATTAGTCTTATGATTCAGAGGAAAGGTTCATAGAATGTATGGTTTCTGAAAGGACCCACTGATTTACGTATGTTAAAAGTTTTGGATGAAAGAACAGGTTTGATTTCGAATTGTTTGTACATCTTACATAACCGTAGTTTAAAATATTAAAGACATCCATATGGACTCTCATGTATTCCTGTATTTTTTGTCATTCTAATAATCCATTCTTAATATTGTCCTAGTATAATCTTCTTAGTCTTTGTTGTCGTTTCTTTCTTAGAGGGAATTTTAAACATGATAGTAGTATTCCACAGACACCTATCTTCATATTTTGTCGACTTATACGAGGAAGAGATTATTTGTGTTTTATCCTTCTATATTCTAAGAGAGGGAGAGGGGAAAATTCGTTTTTACTTTCTACAAGTAAACAAAGCAAAAAAGTTTTACTCTAATTTGTTAGAAGAAGTTATGAAAGGTCCTTTTATATTTCTTATTTTTTAACTCTAAGGATTAAAAAAAGTTATACGACTACTATTGGTGAATAATGATTGTGAAAACGGGGGTAAATTTTTACGGTTACTTTCGCTAGAAAAAGATCAGGATAAGGTGGACATATGTGAATAATAAATAGAAAAGGAGATTACTGGATGATGAAGGATTAAGTCGACTGGATCTTTCAGAGTCTATTTCTTTTCGACTACTTCTATAAGAGTATGAACGTAGTTTCCCCTCGTACTCACTTTCTTGTATGACTTGTCCTGAAATCTTAATTATTTGGCTTCATCTTATTTTTGAGAAACTTCTACTCTCAAAAAATAAAATTTACGACTTTGGGTGGTGATGGATTATTTTAGGAGACGAGATATTTAAATCAGTAAGTTAATTTACGATTTAAAAAGAAAGGGATAGTTGATCAAAGAAAGTCCGAAGGAATGGGTCGAGTCTAAGGAATTATGTAATAAAGTGGTTGTGAAATTTGAGAACACGAAAAAAAAGAGGAAAAAGAAGACAGTTATTTCAAGGTTCGGTTGTGTTTAGGTTTGAGATGAAAAATATATTTGTAAACATACGGAACGGTCCACTCATCACCTCTTCTTTTTCATGATGTTTTGTCTGACGTTAATGGAATTCAATCAGTAATGGTTGAAGTTGATTGGTTGTTAGAATGATGTAAAGAGGTTAGTTGAACAAGTGTGAGGTCTCATTGGTAGAATTTTAAGGAGAACCATGAGCAGTTTCCAGGTTGTTAAGAAGGTGACGAGAAAAATGAGAATCGGTTGGTGAAATGTTGATACTTCTTTGACTTCGAAGGAGAGACGTTAGTAGTGATTTAGCTTTATCGTTAAAGATTCCACTGGTTCCTGGAGGTACAGTATTTATTTTACTAATAAACGATTAGGAGTTAAATGGACTATTTAGTCGTCCTGGACTGTATAAGAAGTGAAAGGTTCGGTGAGAAAAGGGTAGCTTTACGTTAGAGGTTTAAAGGATAATATTATGAATGGATTGGTGAGAAAGAACCAGAAAAAAAAAAAAAAAAACGACAAAAGGAGGAGATGTGCTAGGAATTTACAACCGAAAGAAATCCCGAATCAAGATCTTTACAAAGAGAAGAGTAAGATATGACAACGACGTCTCTTAGAGTAGATATGGAATATCGGACTTGATAGAAGGATTGTGACTGTTGAGAGTTTTCATATAACTTATTACGTCCTTCATTCTATACTAGTGTCTCATCAACCATGTAAGTCATTTGATGTTTATCCGGTCATACCGACCTTGTTTCTTGTCTCTTCTATACTTTCCCTACCCCCAGTCACTTTCAGACCTTTCCATCTGTTCTAAGTTCAGTATTTTCGTTGTTTTGATAAAACAACTTCTCAAGTTTTAAGATAGACGATTGTCCATATTACCTACTTAGAATTCGTACCGATAAATATAAAATCTAAATTCATATTGATCCTCCGTGAAGACTAATTTGTACTCAAACGTAGATAAAAAGAGAAGGAGTCATTTTGGGGTACTTCCGTTTTCATTTCCCCTTTTTACCTATTTAGAGATTCTGGTTTTCTTTTCTCATATCTTCTTATTCTCTTTCGAATTTTTTAAGTCTTCGATCTTTCGTCTACCGGAATATGTTGTACTGTCTTCTTCTTTAAACTAGAGTTTACGGGTATTTAACTCTACGGTTATTTTATGTTTTATTCAATTTTTTTCTTGGGACCCTTCTAAGTTCTTGACCTTAGGAGACTTTTATATTTACCGTTTCTCCACCTCCTTCTTCCACTAGTATATTCCTGACCGAATTTCAGAAATATGACTCATCAATCTAAAAATCCATAGGAAGGAGAAGGTTAGGTGTCCTAGTTCGTTAATAGGAAAAGGGGTGAGAGTATTCTTCGTTTACAAATAAGACCTCTGTTATTTTGACTGTCCGAGGTCTGAGACTCTGATACATACACTTCCATGTTCCTTTAGGTAGTATGGTTTTACCTGTATGATTCATTTTCCAGATCCATTATTTACAATTCTGGGTGTAGGTTGACGATAACGGTTAGTTGTGATCCCTAGACTGAAGGGTACTATACGCTTACCATTTATTTGTCTGTTTTTCTACGATTTTATGATTAAAAATGTGTGTCTGTGTGTTACCTTAGAATAAGTCGGAATTTTTCCTTTGACACTGTTTACGATGTTGTACCTATTTGGAACTTCTGTATTTCACTTGCATTTCAGTGAGTCAGGACAGACTGTAATACTTCTATATTATGAAGTATACCCCTTTATTTGGTGACTTCTTTTGTGTTTATGATATACTAAGGTGAACGTACTAATGAGTCATCTCAGTTTTAGTTTGTCTGTTCGTTTTAACGTCAAAACGGACCCAGACCCCCATTTCCCCCCTTCTTACCCACCCAATAACAGATAACTCACAATTCAAAGTTAAAATGTTTTACTTTTCTCTATACCCCTCTCTATCACTATCACCTACGTTATGTTATTTACATAAATTATGGTGCCTTGATGAATTTTCATTAATTCTTCCGTTTAAAATATACTTGTGATGTTGTTTTTAAAAAAAAAATTTTTCTCCTACTCCCATACCTACTTTCTGTTATGTTTACTTTTGTAAATTCTTCATAACGGTCCTTAACACCATTTAGTAAAAAATTACGGAAAAAAATGGACAAACAGTTGGCCATTTAGCAAATAATAGTGAAAAAAAAATGAATTTTTCATTCAATTACCGTTCCTGTAAAACTCGTCATGTGTATGTTGAGAAGATTCTACGAATCGACAGTTTCCTACCTCCTCGTATTCGATTGGTCTCCTGTTCCTATCCTTGTACTGAACTGTGAATTTCTATTCTCTCCGATACCGTATAAATGTACAGTTTCTCTTTCGAAGTGACCTTCCTTTTGAATTCTCAGTCTCATGTTCTCACGTCTACAACTACCAATATATTTCTTGAGGATGGTAATGAGGTAATAGTAGTTGTCGTTATTCACCTTTCCCCAATCTAAAGACGTCCTGTAGAGATTATGATTGTTTTGTTCCCCTGATTTCATTACCTGGTTAAACCAGATTCGACTTGTCCTTACATACACTGCGGTCTCCCATTTGTCAAAACCTTTATATAGTTCTTTGATTCATAGAGGTTTTCCACTTCTTGACTATTTTCACCTTATTCCTTTTCTGATCTTTCCAATTTTTTTTTTTTTGAAGTACTTTAATTGATGATATGAATTTTTGATTGGAGTGGGAATATTCAGATCTTATAATAAACGTGATTCCATTTAAAGATATTCCATTATAAAGATATTTGTACTATTTTGTATCTTTAGTGTGATTTTAAGAATATTATTCTGATAGTATAAAAATTTCATAAGAGTCACGAGAGTCTTCTTTTATTATATCATTACATTATTTATAAATCGAGAAAGGACGAAAAGAATAATGGTAAGAATAACAAAAGAAATGGAACTAGTCGATGAAAAGCAAAACGAAGAAGATAAGAAAAGTTAAGGACAACGAAACGAAGTTTCTCAACAAAAAGAAGGAAATATCCTAGTATAAAATAAGGACGTCTTTCATATTTTTTCCTTCTGAGAATTAATGGAATTTAAATTTATATCAGTAAGGTTTTTTATAGGACCTTTTATTAGTGATTAAATTTCAAACGTTTTTAACTCCCATTTTTGGTTAAATAAAATATAATGGTTTATTGTGTAAATTTATAAAATTTTCGAGTTTTTTAAGTGGTTTTAATAAACTTGTTTATATTAATAGTTTATATTTCTAAAAAAGAGTAATTTTTTTTCCTCATTAACTTTAATGTTACAAATTTTAAACTGAATGATCTTCTTCCGTGATACTCATTTATTTGCAGAAGATTATGTCGAAGTTGACCAACCCATATTTCCAAAAAGGTGCCTTAATATTCTAATTCTCATGGATATTCTTTTTTTTCTTTTTTATAATAAGAAAGTTAGATCTAAATGATAGTCGGACAAAAGATAGTTTGTGATTTCCACTATTGTTTCATCAGAAACTGAATACTCGAGTAATTGAAATATCTTTCGATAAAATGTTGTTATTTTTTCAAAAAATCACTACTAAACTTTAATGAACATAATCATAATAACCTTTTGGATGAATTTTTACAAGATTTATAAATGTTCAGAGATAACACCACTATACGTGGTGTTTGTATAGTCATAATAGGAAGGCAATTAGTTGTTAGGAACTATTTTATTCTAACTAAACATGGTTAAGAATGAGTTTTAGAGATTCTTTATAAAAAGAATATGATATTTTTCCATCTAATGTTTGAAATATATAAAATATATCTCTCTAAAATGTGTATACATGTATAAACATATATATGTTATAAATGTATTCCTACTAATAACATTCACATATATGAGTATTTAAGGATACCATTATTAGTTCCTAGGACCCGTTAAAATCTTTTAGTAAAGTTGATTATTTTTATAAAACGATGTTGGGTTGTCCTTTCATAAAATTTTCGTAATCTAAAGAATTTGATTTCTTATACTACATTTCCTGAGTAATGTGATAATTAAGATCAAAATACATAAAATACATAAATCATATACATCTTTTGAAGATGTCATCAAAAATTATAAATTTTTTAAAAAATCTTTCATACTTAGAGATCTAAATTTTGATCAACAGTACTAGTCCCTTCCTTTTCTGAATGATTTATGTAATAACGAGGTAATTGAGGAATCTTTCTTTCGATACTGTTTAGATCTGTTACATAATTTTTGGTTTCTGTAGTGAAATGGTTGTTTCCAGGTATATTAGATTCGATACCAAAAAGGTCATCAGTACATATCTACACTCTCAACCTGGTATTTCTTCAGACTCGTGAGTTCTTAACTACGAAAACTTAAAACCACGACCTCTTCTGAACTCTCAGGGAACCTGACGGACCTGGTCAGTTAGGATTTCTTTAGTCAGGACTTATAAGTGACCTTCCTGACTACGATTTCGATTTCAAGGTTATGAGACCGACGGACTACACTTCTCAGTTGAATAACCTTTTCTGGGACTACGACCTTTTCTAACTTCCGTTTCCTCTTCTCTACCTATCTACCATAGTTGCTGAGTCACCTGTATTTAGACTCGTTTGAGGTCCTCTATCACTTTTTGTCCCTTCGGACACGACGTCACGTACCTCAGAGTTTCTCAGTCTGTGTTGAATCCTTGACTTTTTGTTATTATGTATGAATCTGTATAACATAATATATTGAGGTTTTTGGGTACAAAATTTTTTACGGTTTAGTTCTTTTTCTAAAGAAGTATGATTAAATCTCTTTTTCTTTGATGGACTGAAGATTTTCTTCTTATCGAAAGAGTCAAAATTTTAGTGTTAGTCTTAGGTTGTTGTGTAATTTTTCTAGTATGTGGTACTGGTTCACCCGAAATAGGGTCCCTACGTTCCGAAGAAGTTATAGGTGTTTAGTTAGTTACATTGAGTGGTGTAATTGTTTAACTTTTTATTTTCGGAATACTAATAGAGTTATCTACGTCTCTCCCGGAAACTGTTTTAAGTTGTAGGTAAATACTATTTTTGAGAGGTCTTTCGTCCTTATCTTCCTTGTATGGAGTTGTATTATTTTCGATATATACTGTTTGGGTGTCGTTTGTAATAGGAGTTACCACTTTTTAACTTTCGTAAAGGGGATTTCAGTCCTTGTTCTGTTCCCACGGGTGAAAGTGACGATGATAAGTTGTATCAAGACCTTCAAAACCGGTATGGTTAGTCTCGTCTTTTTCTTTGTTTTCCTTAGGTTTAACCTTTTCATCATCATTTTAAGAGTGACAAGCGTCTACTGTACTAGGAGATGTATCTTTGGGGATTTCTGAGGTGGTCTTTTAATGATCTCGATTAGTTACTTATATCATTTCAACGTCCTATATTTTAGTTGTGTATCTTTAGGGAACGTAAGGATATGTGATTATTACTCTTTCATCTTTTTCTTTAATTCCTTTGTTAAGGTAAGTGGTAACGTTGCTTTTCTTATTTTATGAATCCTTATATAGATGGATTTCTTTGATTTCTGGATATATATCTTTTGATATTTTGTGACTACTTTCTTTAGTTTCTTCTGTGATTATCTACCTCTTTATATGGTACAAGTACCTAGTCTTCTTAGTTATATCACTTTTACTCATATGATGGGTTTCGTTAAATGTTTAAGTTACGTTAGGGATAGTTCGATGGTCGCTGTAAAAAGTGTCTTGATCTTGTTTATTAAAGTTCTAAACATACCTTTATGTTTTTTGGAGCTTATCGGTTTCGTTAGAACTCTTTCTTCTTACCTTGACCTCCTTAGTTGGACGGACTGAAGTCCGAGATGATGTTTCGGTGTCAGTAGTTCTGCCATACCATGACCGTGTTTCTATTTAGGTGTGTGGATACCTGTGGAATAGAAACTGTTTCCTCCGTTCTTATATGTTACCTAATTTCTGTTAGAGAAATTGTTCACCACTTATATGTTACCTCATTTCTGTTAGAGAAATTGTTCACCACGACCCTTTTGACCAGTTGGTGAACATTTTCTTACTTTGATCTAGTGAAAGATTGTGGTATGTGTTTTTATTTGAGTTTTACCTAATTTCTAGATGTACATTCTGGTCTTTGATACTTTGAGTATCTCCTCTTGTATCCGTTTTGTGAGAGTCTGTATTTAGTGTCGTCCTAGGAGATACTAGGTGGAGGGTCTTATTACCTTTATTTTCGTTTTTATTTGTTTACCCTGGATTAATTTTAATTTTCGGAGACGTGTTGTTGCCTTTGATATTCGTTCCACTTTTCTGTCGGAAGACTTACCCTCTTTTATTATCGTTTACTTCGTTGACTGTTTGTTGATTAGAGTTTTTATATGTTCGTTGAATACGTCGAGTTAAGGTCTTTTTATTTGCTGGGTTAGTTTTTTACCCGGTTTCTTGATTTATCTGTAAAGAGGTTTCTTCTGTATGCCTACCGATTGTTTGTGTACTTCTCTACGAGTTGTAGTGAGTAATAATCTCTTTACGTTTAGTTTTAGTGTTACTCCATGGTAAAGTGTGGTCAGTCTTACCGTCGCTAGGTTTTCAGATGTTCACTATTTACGAACTCTCCCATACCTCTTTTCCCTTGGGAGAATGTGACGACCTCCTTTACGTTTGATCATGTCGGTGATACCTCTTGTCACACCTCTAAGGAATTTTTTAACGTTTGTCTTGACGGAATACTGGGTCGTTAGGGTGACGACCCGTATGTGTGACTCCTTTGGTCTTAACTTTCTCTGTGCACATGGGGTTACAAGTAACGTTGTGACAAATATTATCGGTCCTGTACCTTTTTTGGAGCTACACGTAGTCGTCTTCTTACCTATTCCTTCGTCACCGTGTATATGTGTTACCTCATAATGAGTCGGTAGTTTTTCTTATGTAAACTTAGTCAAGATTACTCCACCTACTTTGACCTCGGATAATATGTCTCACTTCATTCGGTCTTTCTTTTTGTGGTTATGTCATATGATGACTGTGTATATATACCTTAAATCTTTCTACCATTCCTATTGGGAGATACGCTCTGTCGTTTTCTCTGTGTCTACAAATCTTACCTGAAAACCTGAGACACCCTCTCCCTGTCCCACCCTACTAAACCCTCTTACCGTAACTTTGTACATATGATAGTACATTCTTTGCTTAGCGGTCAGATACAAGCTATGTCCTATGTCCTACGAACCCCGACCACGTGCCCCTACTAGGTCTCTCTACTATACCCCACCCTCCCCCCAACTCCTAACCCTTGAGTACATGTGGGTACCGACTAAGTACAGTTACATACCGTTTTGGTTATGTCATAACATTTCGTTTTATTTCATTTTTATTTTTAATTTTTTATTTTATTTTAGTCTCTTCTATCACCGGTAAAATTTAAAGATATGATTGTTATATGGTAAACATGGTGATTCGTAAACAAAATTTGGTTTAGTAAAAAAAGGAAGGAATACTTCCCGTCCGAAGAATGTCTTTTAAATCTTTTTAGTCTTTTTTATGTATTCTTCCATGAAATTTTTAGAAGGTGTACTTTTGTTAATGAAACTTTCACACATACATTCATATAAACTATACATACATTAAGACGTAGAATTTACTCCTTTTGAGACTTTCTAGTCATTCTAATTGTTGGGGGTAATTACCGTTCCCCTGTTATGCAAGAATATTTTGACCAACATGGTGATGTAGTGAGTAAACCTTTACACATGAAGTAAATCGTTCGTCTGACATAAGGATGATATTCGGTTCATAACACGATTCACTTCTATACTATTTTAATTTTAAAATTTTAATTTAGGTGAAGAGTTTTTTGAATGACAGATCTTCATTTTTATTATTACTATAATTTCTTACCGTCAAAGATACTATCTCTATACGTTTACTGTGGAATTTACTCAGAGTTCTAATAGAATACATAATCCATAGTCAAGTCACATGAAAGATGGTGGAATATAATTGTGACTTTTAAATGGGACAGTAGTAAAAATTTGTACCAGTCTTTTCTCTCTTGTCTTTATTACTTCCGTGATTTACTTTGGTTCAGATGGATGACAGGAATATATAAAAAGATCTACAATTTAAATATATGTGACTAAATGTTACTAGTATCCAATATTTTAAGTTACTGAAAGTCTTATGAAAGTTTTTCATATACTTTTGTAAATGACATTTAAAAACCGGGTTGTCTTTATTCTAATGTAACAAGTTTAAAACATTATACGTTATAACTCTTTTTTCCTCCAGTTTAGTTATACCTAATACTCCTTAGAAATAATTACTATTAAAATTTTGTATTTTAGGATGTATGTGGTACTGATGTTCAGTTTTACAAGTGTACATTTTTTTGTATATTTTTAAACGTTTTTATTTATATAATCCACCTTTTCATTACCCACTGTAAAAGGGGTAAAATAAATATGATTCATCATAAATTTAATACCCCCGTTTTCCTTCTTCTCTTTGTCTTAATGTCAGGATCGTTACATTTACATTTTTCAAAGAAACCGTATACCGGATTATGGTTGATATTCTCGTGTTTTAACACCTCTAAAAGTAGTCTATTACTCGAAAGTTTTGTGGAACAAGAGGTTCACTGTGGTTATGTGACGTTATTGTAATATATTTAAGAAGATGTGTTTAATGGACGTATTATGATTAAAATTCAGTGTTTATTATTATGATAGTAGAACATGTTATACATTTGGTTATTTCAATTATTTGACTTTATTAAATTCTTTACTTTGTATATACAGAAA
Organism: Capra ibex; assembly: GCA_006410555.1. Taxonomy (NCBI): domain Eukaryota; kingdom Metazoa; phylum Chordata; class Mammalia; order Artiodactyla; family Bovidae; genus Capra; species Capra ibex. The sequence goes on along the minus strand of SJYO01046538.1, from coordinate 39,729,687 downwards.
TAATTTGTGTAAACTTAGTTAAAGACGAGTTGATCATATAACTCGGTCATATCAGACGAGTTGGTTATATACATTTGGTGTTTTTGACCTTTAGATTATGTTCTTTTAATTGTATCACAAAGGATCTTTTGATCGTCTTGCCTTTGGTCCAAAAACTAACCAAGGACTGGTTTGACGGACCTCCTAGGTCTGGGTTAAGGAATATGGCAAATAGGTACTGGTTAGTCTTATGTCGTTACTATTGATCAGTCTCTGAATTCTTTGACTCTGTCAGTAAGAGAGGTAATCAAAATTACGAGACCTAGAGTTGAGTAAAGTTGTGAATTGTTCTACATGTTAAAGTGTTCATAACCCCGAAGGGACCACCGTCCCCAATTCTTAGGTGTAACGTTACGTTCCCTGTGACCAAGCTAGGGACCAGGTCCTTCTGTGATGTACAGTGACCCGTTCACCCGTACACACGGTTTTGATGACTCGGGCGTGACGTGAGACCTCGGGTGTTCAAGATTGATGATTCGGGTACAATGTTGATGACTTCGGGGGTACGGGATCTCGGACATGAGGTGTTGTTTTCTTTGACGACGTTACTCTTCGGGAGTGTCGTGTTGAACTCTCATCGAGGGTGAGTGATGTTGATCTCTTTCGAGTGGAGGTTGTTGTTTCGGGGTCATGTCGATTTTTATTTATAAAAAATTTTCATAAAGTGTCCATAAGTTGTTCCCTATATACCTAGTGTTGTGTATAATTCAATGTGTTGTTTCAAAATATATCCACTTTTGTGTACTAACAAAATTAAATATGAGTCTTTGTAATATTTCCAGTGTAATATCGCTATAATCTGTATAATAAGACCAATGTACAGATTGTCCTCCTGTATGTTTATTATTTCTGTCGAATGGATATACCGGTTGAAATTAAAATTTACCATGTAGGTCGACTGAGATGTTTTTTTATATATACATTTTAGAATCATGTATGTGTCAAACTTTTTGTGTATTGATTAAAAAAGAAGGGTTTTAATTAATTCCCTAAATTCAATTGAATGTGGAAGAGAAATGGAAGTTATGAATAAATTCAAAGATTTATGTATTGACGTTATAGAAGTTTAGGTATTTTAAATCTCGGACTAGTGGAATTTATCGCTTTCTAAGATGTCGTCATGACTGGTAGTTTCAATGAGTATAGTCTTAGTAATATCGAAAATGTGACAAACTTTTTCTTTTCTTTCACCCTTTGAAGTGACAGTCACACATAAACTTCCCTTTGATTTGGTGATCACGTTTTTTATAGGAGTTTATTTAAAGAGGAGTAAGTCACCCTCTTTTCTGTTGGAAAAGTTATTTACCATGATCCTATTGACCTATAGGTGGATGTTTTTCTTACACCAACTGGGAATAGAATATGGTATATACTTCTAATTGAACCTTACTTGGTTTCCAGATTGTATTCTTGTTTTTGATATTTTGTAAGTCTTCTTTTGTTTTAGTACACTAAAGAACCTATAGTGTACTTTTCGTGTCCCTTGTTGTTAAAATTTTTTCCTACTTAGGTTAAAGTGGTTTTAAATTACAAAATGTATTTTTTACAAACATATATTGTGACAATTGTCTTCGTTTTCTGTTGGGTGTTTTGCACTCCTTCATAAACGTTTAGTATAGAAGACTGTTCCCCTTTATAGGTTTTATACATTTCTTGGTTTCACGTGGTGGGGGGGTTTTTTTTTGGGGTACTAAAATGTTTTAATCGTTACGAAAAGTTATCTGTAAAGAGGTTTCTTGTATATTTTTACCAGTTGTTCGTGTACATTTCTACGAGTTGGAGTGATTAGTAATCTCTTCATGATTCCTTTTGGTCATTCTAAATGGTGAAGTATGAGTAATCCTATCAATAGTAGTTTTTTTTGTCTTTCATTTACAACAGTTCCTATACCTTTTAACCTTAAGTACATGACGACCACCCTTAAGTCCATTTGAAGTAAAATAACACGAAATGAAACAACGTGAAGGGTCTATGACCAAAAAAACAAAAACAAAACAGCAAAACAAAAAAATTTAGTTTAACTTCCAAACACCGTTAGGAAGTGGTTCCTTTAGATAGTCACGGTGAAAGGGTTGTCGTAATCAACAATTGACTACATGCATGTGACAAAAAAATCTGATCCATCGTGTCACCATTTCTTAGACGGACGGTTACGTCCTCTACGTTCTCTGCACCCAAACTAGAAGCCCAACCCTTCTAGGGGACCTCTTCCTTTACCGTTGGGTAAGGTCACAAGAACGGATCTTTTAAGGTACCTGTTTCTCGTACCACCCAATGTCAGGCAGTCCAACGTTTCTCTGTGTGTACTGACTCGTTGACTCGTATATGTGTGTATCACATTTGTATTAAAAATTATGGGACCCTTTGGTTTGTGAAGACACTGAACGAAATGACACTGTCATAAGTGAAGTGACATCACCCGACCTTTGTTCGGATGTTTTAGAGGTTCCACGCGGACGTATTACACCGAGTTGACGATACCCTTGTCCCACCGCCGTCAAGTTACCGCGTCGCCCCGGGCTGGGGACGCCGAGGTACCTGACCTCGGGTCGTCCGAGGAGGTAGAGACTCGAAGGGCTTGTTATCATGACCTCATATAACGGTAAAGGAAGAGGTCCCCTTAGAAGGGTTGGGTCCTTAGTTTGGGCCCGGAGGACGTGACGTCCACTTAAGAAATGACTGAATCGCACCCTCCAGGATTTTTCCGAGTTGTATGTTAATGGTTTATTAGATAGTTAAAGTGAGGATTCATAAATGGGTGTCCTTTACTTTGGGTCCTAAACTTGTCTGCACTTATGATTATAAGTATCGTCGTAATAGGTGTTCTCTGTCTCCGCTTTTGTTGGGTTCACCTGTAGTTGTCTATTCACTGGTTTTACGTCATATATGTATTTTATGATAAGTCGGAAGTATTTTTCGTCACTAAAGGACTATTGACGATGTTGTACCTACTTGGAATTTCCTTAATACGATTCATTTGATCTATTTTTTACTGTTTGTGTCGTACTAAGGTAAGTGTACTCCATGAACCTTATTCGTTTAATTCTCTTCGTCTTCGATCGTCCCACTTACCCCTTTCCCTTACCCCTTAATGCAATAAAGAATGACCTCTGTTTCGAAAGGAATCACATTATTTTTACAAAGTCTTTATGTATGACTACTACCGACGTGTTGTGACAATTACGATGACATAAGATACCGTTTTTTTATATATACTAATTTTACCATGGTCCCCTTTCTTTGGACTTCTACTGACCTCTCCATTGAATTTTTAGATTTTACTTTCGTATGTCCTTCTCTCTTTAAAATCTTTATAAAAATTACCTCCTTTAATGTCAGTCCAACATAAAGATACCTCTGACTTTCAGGTAAAACGTTTTAAGTACAAATATGTTTAATAAAATTCAAAAGAATTTGAATTTATTAAATTCTACTGTTTAGTCCTTCTACAAGTACATTGGATTTACATTGGACAAGTACCTTGGATTGTACCTTGGATTCTTTCACAGATGACAGTTTTGTATGGTCCCGTAAAAGAAATTAAAGTTCTAAGAAGTCCCGGTGTCGAGGATTTTCTTTTTTTTTTTTACTTATTTTTTGATTTTCACTTTATAAGTTTATTTGAAATAAAATTGTTCCATCCATATGAAATGTAGTAAATAATATTCAAGACTGGATATGTCGACATCGAGTTCCTATTACCTATGTAAAAGTAGTTTTAATATGGTTATTATACTGAGATGGTTGTATCGTACTACATTCTTTAATGACCTTTTTTACTGACGTGAATTCATATAAAAGTTACTCGTTGACTTTTCTAAAAATTAAGTAGGTACACTCTAATTATCCCTAAAGAATAATTAATCTCTGTGACTCACAACAGTATAGAACGAGACAAAATTAAGACGATGTCTTTTACTTACGGAAGTGAAAATTCGTCATTAAACTTATACTCGTTGACCTAGTGTTATTTGACACCTTTTAAGACTTTCTCTACCCTTATGGTCTGGTGGACTGGACGGAGAACTCTTTGGATATACGTCCAGTCCTTCGTTGTCAATCTTGACCTGTACCTTGTTGTCTGACCAAGGTTTATCCTTTTTCTCATGTAGTTCCGACATATAACAGTGGGACGAATAAATTGAAGATACGTCTCATGTAGTACTCTTTGCGACCCGACCTACTTCGTGTTCGACCTTAGTTCTAACGACCCTCTTTATAGTTATTGGAGTCTATGCGTCTACTGTGGTGGGAATACCGTCTTTCACTTCTTCTTGATTTTTTCGGAGAACTACTTTCACTTTCTCCTCTCACTTTTTCAACCGAATTTCAAGTTGTAAGTCTTTTGCTTCTAGTACTGTAGACCAGGGTAGTGAAGTACCCTTTATCTACCCCTTTGTCACCTTTGTCACCGTCTGAATTAAAACCCCCCGAGGTTTTGGTGACGTCTACCACTGACGTCGGTACTTTAATTTTCTACGAATGAGGAACCTTCCTTTCAATACTGGTCGGATCTATTGTATAAGTTTTCGGCTCTGTAATGAAACGGTTGGTTCCAGACAGATCAGTTCCGATACCAAAAAGGTCACCAGTACATACCTACATTCTCAACCTGACACTTCTTTCGACTCACGGCTTCTTAACTACGAAAACTTGACGCCACAACCTCTTCTGAAAACTCTCAGGGAACCAGACGTTCCTCTAGGTTGGTCAGGTAGGATTTCCTCTAGTCGAGACCCTAAAGAAACCTTCCTGACTACGACTTCGACTTTGAGGACGGTGGAGTACGCTTCTCAACTGAGTAACCTTTTCTGGGACTACGAACCTCCCTAACCCCCGCCCTCTTCTTCCCCTACCGTCTCCTACTCTACGGATCTACCGTAGTGACTGAGCTACCTGTATTCAAACCCATTTGAGACCCTCAACCACTACCTGTTCCTCCGGACCGCACGACGGTAAGTACCCTAACGTCTCAGTCTGTGTTGACTCGTTGACTTGACTTGACTTGACAACAGATCTACAAGTGTACTATATGTCCTTTTTGTGGTTCTGCATTTGTAGTCACTTGTAGATTATCTTCACTGAACATGTTAATCTTTGTTTGTAATTATATAACCCCCATGACTGGTTATATATAACCCACTTACTGTATCCATATACCTCATGGTGAATGATAAAAAAGATGAGATTACAAGTTATCATATCAAATTTGAAATGTAAATACCGATTAAGAAACTTGACCGTCGAAACTAAAAAAAAAATTTAGTTATATGACGTGGCTATATTCTACTTAATCATGTTGACCTTTTTCGTAATATGACATTTTACAATAAAATGTAATTTTACATAGAGGAGATTTATTTATCGAAATTCAGATATTACAATATATAGAGATAATGACCAATTTTAATTTGGACTATCTTTTTTATAAAGATAGTTTATATAAAATTGTTTAAAATTTTCCCGAAGGTCACGTTGTTTTACTTTTGATGTATAGTGACTTCTTTTTAATTCTCCATTGTTGTAAATTAAACAGGTTTCAATTATAAGTGTATATTTTGATTTTAATCTATAATCATCATGGTAAATTTCATGTTCACTAAAATCTAAACCCCAAAGAGACTAATGCTGTTCAAAGTGTGTCGTTAGATATGTTGACAAAATTCAACGACTAGAGTTTACGTAAAAAATTTTTGTACATAAACGTGAGAGGAGGGAAGTGATACTGATAAAAACTATGATTTAAAGCATAGATTAATAAAAAACATAGGGAAGTGTTACTGATAAAAAGTATGATACAAAACATAGAGTAATAAAACACATAGGGAATTGTCGAATAAAACCCGAAGGGACCACCGAGTCACCAGTTCCGACGGACAGTTACGTCCTCTGTGTCCAAACTAAGGACCCCTTCTAGGGGACCTCTTCCTTTACAGTGAGGTGAGGTCATAAGAACGGACCCTTTAGGGTGTCTCTCTCCTCGAATCACCCGATATCAGGTACCCCGGTGTTCTCAACCTGTTTTGACTAGTTACTTTGTTGTCGTCGAATAACACCCACATCTATTGAAAAGATGAAAATAGAAATTTGGAGCGATGATCAAAACATACACACCTACTGAAGGATGGAAATGACAGACAAACGGAAATGGTCACTGGAAAAGCAAATTATTATAAGAACAAAAGTTAATGCCAGAAGAAAAAAGTGGATTTCTTCCAAGGAAATTGTTGACAACATTTCGACTAAACCGTCACGACTTGAGAAAGTCCAAAACGAACTGACATTTGAAAACTAGAGAGGTAATTTAGAGTTCCTCTCGGAACGACCCATGTCATAAGGAATTCCATCTAAAATAGTAAATTAGTTGAACTTATATAACACGGTAAGAGAAGATCGGACGTCTCAAAGAGGATTTTTAGTCCCCTATTGGAATATCTCTAAGGGAACATACAATACACGCAAAAAAAGGGTACAACGAAAATCATAAAAGAGTGACAGATTAAAAACAGTTAAACTGATTGCATACAGAGACACTCAAGGAGGAACCCAAATAGTACGTACCCTGAGACGTGAAGGATCTGAATTTTCATAAAGGAAAGAGTACATCCCTACAAACTCGAAAATACAAAACGTATCTCATGATATGTGTTTTTGTAGTGACACTGGTGTTTGGTTTTAGATATTATCTATATGTGTGTTTTCTCTTTTCCTTGGGGTTTACATTGTGTTTTCTATGAGTAGTTTAGTGTCCTCTTGTTTCCACCGTCCCCCGTCCACCCCGCCCCGCCCCTCTTTCCCTCTTTTGGATGTTGTTGTTTATGTTTTGACGATTGTTTTACTGTCATTCTTGTATGTATAGTTATTAATTCAATTTATATTCACCTGATTTGTGAGGTTGAGTTTCTGTGTCTTACCGACTTACCTATGTCTTTGTTCTGGGTGATGTGTTCTGAGTGAAGTCTAGATCTCTGTGTGTGTGACTCTTTACTACTTTTTTCCATAAAGTACATTTGTCTTTAGTTTTCTTTCGAATTGATCCATATAAATATAGTGTACTTTATGAAATTTCTAACGATGTTTGATCATATGGTGATGTCTCTGTCACACCTCTAAGTAATTTTTTGACCTTTATCTTGACGGTATGCTGGGTCGTTAGGGTGACGACCCGTATGTGTGCCTCCTTTGGTCTTAGCTTTCTCTGTGCACATGGGGTTACAAGTAGTGTCGTGACAAATGTTATCGGTCCTGTGCCTTCGTTGGGTCTACAGGCAGTCGTCTGTTTACCTATTCGACACCATGTATAAGTGTTACCTTATAATGAGTCGGTAATTTTTCTTATGTAAACTTCGTCAAGATTACTCCACCTACTTTAACCCTCGGATAATATGTCTCATTTCATTCAGTCTTTCTTTCTGTGGTTATGTCATATAATTGCGTATATATACCCTAAATCTTTCTACCATTACTACTGGGACATACGCTCTGTCGTTTTCTCTGTGTTTATATTTCTTATCTGAAAACCCGAGACACCCTCTCCCACTCCCACCCTACTAAACTGTCTTATCGTAACTTTGTACATATAATAGTATACACTTTGTCTAGTGGTCAGGTCCAAGTTACGTACTCTGTCCCACGAGTCCCGACCACGTGACCCTACTGGGACCCCCTACACTACCCCTCCCTCCACCTTCCCCCCAAGTCCTACCCCTTGTATACATGTGGGTACCAGCTAAGTACACTTAGATACCGTTTTTGGTGGTGTTATGATATTTCATTAATCGGAGGTTAATTTTATTTAAAGTGAATTTCCTGTCTGATATGGTGTAGATGAATTGACTATATGTCTGTCTTAAGTTAGTTTTTCACCGTCCTATGTGTAAGAAAAATTTACGTGTATCTTGTAAGAGGTCTTGTCTAGTGTACAACCTGGTGTTTCGTCCGGGGTCATTTAAATTCTTTTGACTTTAACATAGTTCGTAGAGAAGGTTGGTGTTTCGATATTCCAGTCTTTTTGTGATTTTTGTTGAAGTTTTTTGTGTTTATGTACCCAATTAGTTATACAATGATGTGTTAGGTATCTAGTCACTGCTTCATTTTCTCCTTTAAAATTTATATGGATCTCTGTTTACTTTTTTGTTATAGGTTTTGGATACCCTTCGTCGTTTTCGTCAGTATACTCCCTTCAAATATCGTTATGTTCGAATGGAGTCCTTTGTCCTTTTTAGAGTTACTTTTTTTGGATTGAAATATGGATTTCGTTGATCTATTTCTTGTTCGTTTTGAGTTTCAATCGTGTTTCTTTCTTTAGTATTTGTAGTTCGTCGTTATTCACTTTATCTCTGGTTCTTTTATCTTTTCTTTTTCCTTTGATTTTCGACGATGAAACTTTTGTATCTTTCAGAAGTTCTGACTTGGTCCTTCATTTTCTTTCGTACTCGTCTGGTTGCTGTTCTTGATGTTAAATTGGACACTAATTTTTGAGGCTTATTTGTTTTTGAGGTCCTGGACTACGAAAGTGTCCGTTTAAGATTGTTTGTATCTCAATTGTGGATAAGAAGATTTTGATGAGGTATTTATAGTCTCCTTCTTGTGAAGGTTTGAGTAAGGTACTCCTTTGGTAGCAGAACTATGGTTTTGGTTTCTATGGTGTTTTTTTGATTTTATTGTCCGACCATAGTGATTACTGGTGTATACGTTGTTAAGAGTTATTTATGATCATTTGACTGATTTTGTTATGTAATTCTCCGAATATGTGGTACTAGTTCACCTTAAATAGGGTCCCTACGTCCCTTAAAAGTTAGAGGTGTTTTGTTAGCCACACAACGTCGTGTAATCATTTGACTTCTTATTTTTGGAATACTGAGAGAGTTGTCTACGTCTTTGTCGAAAACTATTTAAGTTGTGCATGCTCTTTTTACGAGGTCTTTCGTTCGTCTCTCCCTTGTATAGAGTTGTTTTGTTTCTGGTATATACTGTTTGGGTGTCGATTATAATATGAGTTACGACTTTTCGACTTTCGTAAAGGAGATTCTAGTTCTTGTTCTGTTCATACAGGTGAGAACGGTGTAAATGAGTTATATCTAAACCTTCAGGATCGGTATCGTCTCTTCTTTTTCTTTATTTTACTTAGGTTTGACCCTTCCTTTTTCATTTTAGTAGTGACGTCTACTGTACTATGAAATGGGTCTTTTAGGAATTCTACGGTGGTCTTTTGATGACCTTAAGTAGTTACTTAAGACATTTAACATCTTATGTTTTAAGTGTATGTCTTTAGGCAACGTAAAGGTATGTGATAATTTTTTTTTTTATATATATATATATATAAGGTAAGTCAAGTCAACGAGTCAGCACAGGTTGAGAAACGTTGGGGTACTTAGCGTTGTGTGGTCCGGAGGGACAGGTAGTGGTTGAGGGCCTCAAGTGAGTTTGAGTGCAGGTAGCTCAGTCACTACGGTAGGTCGGCAGAGTAGGAGACAGCAGGGGAAGAGGAGGACGGGGGTTAGGGAGGGTCGTAGCCCAGAAAAGGTTACTCAGTTGAGAAGCGTACTCCACTTTGACCTCAAAGTCGAAATCGTAGTAAGGAAGGTTTCTTTAGGGTCTCGACTAGAGGAAGTCTTACCTAACCAACCTAGAGGAACGTCAGGTTCCCTGAGGGTTCTCAGAAGAGGTTGTGATGTCACGTTTTCGTAGTTAAGAAGCCACGAGTCGGAAGAAGTGTCAGGTTGAGAGTGTAGGTATGTACTGATGACCTTTTTGGTGTCGGAACTGATCTGTCTGGAATTCAACTGTTTCATTATAACGACGAAAACTTATACAATAGATCCAACCAGTATTGAAAAGAAGGTTCCTCATTCGCAGAAAATTAAAGTACCGGCGTCAGTGATAGACGTCACTAAGACCTCGGGTTTTTCATTTCAGACTGTGACAAAGGGGTAGATAAAGGGTACTTCACTACCCTGGCCTACGGTACTCGAATCAAAAGACTTACCACTCGAAATTCGGTTGAAAAAGTGAGAGGAGAAAGTGAAAGTAGTTCTCCGAAAAATCAAGGAGAAGTGAAAGACGGTATTGCCACCACAGTAGACGTATAGACTCCAATAACTATAAAGAGGGTCGTTAGAACTAAGGTCGAACACGAAGTAGGTCGGGTCGCAAAGAGTACTACATGTGACGTATATTCAATTTATTCGTCCCACTGTTATATGTCGGAACTGCATGAGAAAAAGGATAAACCTTGGTCAGACAACAAGGTACAGGTCAAGATTGACAACGAAGGACTGGACGTATGTCTAAAGAGTTCTCCGTCCAGTCCACCAGATCACAAGGGTAGAGAAAGTCTTAAAAGGTGTCAACTAACACTAGGTGTCTCAGTTTCCGAAACCATATCAGTTATTTCGTCTTTATCTCCAAAAAGACCTGGAGAGAACGAAAAAGGTACTAGGTCGTCTTCAACCGTTAAACTAGAGACCAAGGAGACGGAAAAGATTTTGGTCGAACTTGTAGTCCTTCAAGTGCCAAGTGCATAACGACTTCGGACCGAACCTCTTAAAACTCGTAATGAAATGATCGTACACTCTACTCACGTTGACACGCCATCAAACTCGTAAGAAACCGTAACGGAAAGAAACCCTGTCCTTACTTTTGACTGGAAAAGGTCGACGTAGTTTTTCTTATTTCATAGATCCTCATTTAGATTGGTTTGTCCATGTTCTGGACATAAGTCCTTTTTTTTTTGTTTTTTATTAGTATGATGGGTTACGTTTCATATCTGAGTTACATTGGGGATAGTTTTGTGGTTACCATAAAAAGTGTCTTGTTCTTGTTTATTAAAACGTATCTTTGTGTCCTCTGGGACTTATCGGGTTTGTTAGAACTTTTTCTTGTCTCGACCTCGTTAGTGGGAGAGACTGAAGTCTGATATGATGTTTCGATAGTAATTTTCTACAATCGTTTGAGACCCTCTGTCACTTCCTGTCCCTTCGGACCGTACGACGTCAGGTAACCCGACGTTTCTCAACCTGTACTGGTTTGTTGATTTGTTGTTTTTTTAGTAGTAGGTTTGTCATATCATGACCGTGTTTTTGTCTGTGTAACTAGTTACATTCTCCTCTCAGGTCTTCATTTAGGGGTATAAATGTCAGTTAATCAGATGTTCTTATATGTTACCTCTTTTGACAGAGAAGTCATTCACCACGACTCTTTTGACCTGTCGGTGTACATTTTCTTATTTTAATTTGGTAAAATATTGTGGTATATGTTTTTATTTAAGTTGGACCTAATTTCTGGATTAACGTCGTCATAAAAAAACCTAGGTAGAAGATATCGTTCTTTTTCCGTCTTTTTCACTTAGATTAATTCGAATTTCAAAAACATGTCGTTTCTTTTAATAGCTGCTTTGTCTTTCTGTCTGGATGACTCATCCTCTTTCATAAAGGTTTACTATTCTGGTTATTCCTCTGTTGTAGGTTGCATATAATTGTCGAGTATCTGGATCGTTAGGGTTATAACCCGTATGTGGTGTTCCTTTGGTCTGGACTTTCTCTGCGTACATGTCGTTCCAAGTGACGTCGTGATAAATGTTATCGATCCTGTGCTTCTTCCGTTACCGCTGGGTGAGGTCATAAGAACGGACCTTTTAGGGTACCTACCTCCTCTGACCACCCGACGGCAGATACCCCAACGTGTCTCAGCCTGTGCTGACTTCGCTGAATCGTCGTCGTCCTGTACCTTCGTTGGATCTACAGATAGTTGTCTACTTACATACTCCTTCAACACCATGTATATGTGTTACCTTATAATGAGTCGATCATCTTCCTTGAGTAAACTCAGTCAAGATTATTCTACCTACTTGGATCTTGGATAATATGTCTCCCCTTCATTCAGTCTTTTTCTGTTTGTGACATATAATTGCGTATATATGTGTTGAATCTACCATGACTGTTATGATGTACGTCCGTTCGTTTTCTCTGTGTCTGTATTTCTTGTACGAAAACCTGAGTCACCCTCTTCCTCTCCCAACCTACTAAACTCTCTTATCGTGACTTTGTACATGTAGTGGTATACATTTTGTCTACTGGTCACACTCAAGTCTCTGGTTACGTACTTCGTCGTGGGTTTCAACCACGAGACCCTGTTGTATTTCCCTACCCCACCCTTTCCTCGACCCTCCCCCAAATCTTACCCCTCTGTGAACGTATGGGTACCGACTAAGTACAATACTTACCGTTTTTGGTAATGTGATAACATTAATAGGAGGTTGATTTTATTTAACTAAAAAAAAATTTTTTGTCGAGTATGTTGAGTTATAGTTGGGGGGGGCTCTTTAATTTAAGGGACCCCCAGGTCGCCAACTCTGAGGTACAAAGGTGACATACCCCCCCTGAGTCCGAACTGGGGACCAGTCCCCTGATTCTGAACTGTATGGTGTATGTCGCCGATTTTTTTTTTCTGACTTTTTACTCGTTTTCTTGACTTATCTGTAAAAGGGTTTCTTCTGTACTTCTACCCGTTGTCCGTATACTTTTGTGTGGGTTGTAGTAATTAACAGTCCCTTTACGTTTAGTTTTGGTGTCATTCTATAGTGGAGTGTGGACAGTCTTACCAACAGTAGTATTTCTTGTGTTCATTGATTACAACGATTCTTATACCTCTTCTCTCTTGGGACCATGTCAACCACTCTTACATTTAACTACGTCGGTGACACCTTCTGTCACACCTTCAAAGAATTTTAGATTTTTATATTGATGGTCTACTGAGTCGTTAAGGTGAGGGTCCATATATAAGTCTTTTTTTTTTTTGTTTTGTGATTAATCTTTTTATGTACGTGAGGTTACGAGTATCGGTGTAATATATGTTCACGGTTCTTTACCTTCGTAGAATTCACAGATAGTTGTCTACTTACCTATTTCTTTTACATTATGTGTGTATTTTACCTTATTCTCGGTATTCTTTCTTATTTTATAACGGTAAACGTCGTTTTGTCTATCTGGACCTTTCGTAATACGATTCACTTTATTTAGTCTTTTCATATAAATTTTTTAGGTTGATCACTTCTTTTGTTCATTCTTCGTTTGAGTGTCTATATGTCTTGTTTGATCACCAATGGTCACCCCTCTCCCTTCATCCCTCGTTGTTATATCTCTACTTCCCCCTTTTCCAATAATACACTAACATACTTGATATACACTTTGAAAGCTTTTAACATTTCGTGATTGTCTAAATTTCTGAGAAAGGAAGTTACTTTTTTATTTAATCTTTATTTTTATTTTACACTGATACACTATTAAAGATAAAACAGGACAGGTATTTAAATGTTATGACTTATTCAAACTTTTACATGTAAAATTTATTTCAAATTCAGTAAAGTGTGTGAAAAATTTTTTAGTCGTTCGACTTTCTATACATTTATAATTATTGTATTCGAAGGTTTATCTATTTGAAGGTATTATTTTATTATTTTTGAACACTTGACTTTACATTTCTCTTTCCGTTTTAATTTTACTACTTTGTTACAGGTTCTTGACATCCTGTTAAGATTCTCGACATTGGATCCGTATTATCCTTATGGTCTCCGTTTTTTCCTCTCTCCTCGTTTACATATGTAAACCTCGTTATTACCGATTCTTTAAAGACTTTAATTACTATTTCAGTGGTTTGGTGTGTCGGTCCTTCAAGGTTTTTATGGTTCGTCCCTTTATTATTTTTCAAATGGGGATCCGTATGGTATTAGATTGACGTCTTTTACCACTGATTTTTTAGAACTTATACTAAGTCTCTTAACTGCGAAAAGTTGACACCACAACCTCTTCTGAGAACTCTCAGGGAACCTGGCGTTCCTGTAGGTTGGTCAGGTAAGATTTCCTCTAGTCAGGACCCACAAGAAACCTTCCTTACTTCGATTTCGACTTTGAGGTCATGAAACCGGTAGAGTACGCTTCTCAACTGAGTAACCTTTTCTGAGACTACGACCCTCCCTAACCCCTGTCCTCCTCTTCCCCTGCTGTCTCCTACTCTACCGTAGTGGTTGAGCTATCTGTACTCAAAATCACTTGAGGCCCTCAACCACTACCTGTTCCTCCGGACCGCACGACGCTAAGTACCCCAGCGTTTCTCAGCCTGTGTTGACTCGCTGACTTGACTTGACTTAGGTAAAGTATATATAGGTTTCCTTTTCTTTTACCCCATGGTCTCTCTAAAGACGTAAGGGCACAAATGACGTGTAATAAGTGTTATCGGTTTTATACCTTTGGTCAATCACAGTAATTCTACTTATCTATTTCTTCTACACCAAATATACATTTCCCTTATGCTTCGGTACTTTTTCTTCAGGACAGTAAAGTTTGTTGTACCTACCTGGGGGAAATTCCCCAAATATCACTCTATTCTGTCTGTTCCTTTCTGTTTGTGACATAGTATATTAAATAAAGTTCTTAGATTTTTTCAGTTTGAATTTCTTTGTCGTTACCGTGGGGTGAGGTCATGAGAACGGACCTTTTAGGGTACCTGCCTCCTCGGACCATCCGACGTCAGGTACCCCAGCGATTCTCAGCCCGTGCCGGTTCACTGAAGTGAAAGTGAAAAGTGAAAGTACGTGACCTCTTCCGTTACCGTTGTGTGAGGTCATAAGAACGGACCTCTTAGGGTCCCTGCCCCTCAGACCGCCCGACGTTAGATACCCCAGCGTGTCTCAGCTTGTGCTGACTTCGCTGAATCGTTCGTTCGTTTCTTTGTCATCTTGTCACCACTGGTCCCTAATCTTACACCCTCTTAACCCCTTTACAATTTTTTGTGTTTGAACGTTGATCCTCCATTAATTCAAGACCTCTAGATTACGTCTCGTCTCACTGATGTCGGTTTTATGACATAATATATGAAGTTGTGACAACTCTCTGATTTAGAACTCGTAAGGCTGGTGTGTGTGTGTGTTGTTACTACGTATACACTGTGTTATCTCCACAATCGATTTCGATACGATCATTAGTGTGACGTTATGTGTTTACATAGTTCGGTTGTACAACGTGTGGACTTTGAATATGCTTCAACATGTATTCAAGGTGGTTGATATTCAGAACTTTCTTTCGTCTTTTGTGTGTGTGTGTGGGTTATCTCCACATTCCATATTGACCTAACTTTTGAGTGATCTCTTTTAGGTTTGGTCAGAAGTTGTTCGTTTTTTTTATTTTTTAATCTTTTGGACTTCTGTCCAGTAAACTTTTATGATCCTTGTTTTTTCTTTTTTTACTTTTCACTTGTCTCCGATTCCTTGAATACCATGTAGTAATTCGTCCAGTTATGTATGTGTTACCCTCAGGTCCTCTTCTCTATGTCATATAATTAGTACCTCAGGTGTTCCTTCTTTCTATTTATGTCTCGAATAAAGTTGTTTATTATCGATCTTTAAACCCCTTTGTGTGTTTATATGTTTAAAGTTCTTAGAGTTCGCTCTTTGTCTTATTACTTTCTCTCTAATAATTTCCGTTGTTCTCTTTTCGTTGAAGTGCACATGTTTCCTAGAAGTTATTCTGATAGTACCTAAAGAGTCGTCTTTGTCACGTTCGTTTCATTGTTCCCTTACTATATAAATTTCATGACTTAATTTTAACTTTTTGACAGTTGGTTTGTAATATGGGTCGTTTTTCCTCCCATTTTAATTCTATGATTGCAGTCTATTTTTGACTCCCTCAAGTAATGGTTCTGTCGACAGAATGTTCTTTAAAATTTCAAGATGTTCATGTTTTCTTTCTTATGATTCACGATTGAACTTGAATGTCTCTTTATATGTCAAGAGGTCATTTCCGTCTATTTATCCGTTTATATTTTTGGTCATGATGTCACCAGGAGAAGAGGAAACGGAAAGTGAGAGAAGAAAAGTGTCGTCAAACATTCCGGAGGAGTCTGTTGGTAAAACGTAAAAATGTTTCCTTTTTTCCTTTCTATATGGGTAAACTTACGTCTCAAGGTTTTTTATCGTTCGTTTCTATTCTTTCGGAAGAAGTCACTAGTTACGTTGTTTTATCTCCTTTTATTATCTTACCCTTTCCGATCTCTAGAGAATTGCTTTTAATTTCTGGATCCCTTGTAAATTTCTACCCGAGCTATTTCCTGTCTTTACCATACCTGGATTGTCTTCGTCTTCTATAATTCTGCTCCACCGTTCTTATGTGTCTTCTCTCTCCGCGAGGATTCTACCGCCTTCTTATCCTGCCCCTTTGGTGAAAGAGGGTTTGTTTAAGTAGTTTTCTTGTAAATTTGCGACTCATTTAAGGTATTTTGTTGAAGACTTACGGTCGTCTCCTGTAGTCCGTGGGTCTTTTCGTCGGGTAACAGAAGCTTTCCTCCATCCTTTTTTATATTTTCCGGTTTTTTTCTCTGTTTTCTCCATCCCTTCCTCGAGTCAGGACCCTTCCCTCAGAATTTTTTTCTCTTCAAAGGTTTGTGGTCCTTTGTGAGAGTGACCTCAGACACCGCTCGGAACCTTCGTGTCTCCCGTTGTATTGTCCCTCCTTTTTATTTCTTTATTAATTTTGGGTGTCTAATGCTCGGGTCGCCAGTGAGGGGGTCGCCTCTTCGTCGCGTCTACGGACGTGGGCGGTGATCGTTCGTCCCCGACCCGTCCCTCCGTGTCCTACGTAACGAATCTCATTCCTGACCCGGACTTACGGGACTCCTTTTAGGCTCCCTTGATTGAACTCGATCGTTTGATCTGACACCCTATCGATGGTGTGCTTTTTCGGGATTGGATTTCTAGAAGGGACCACCCAGTCTCCAATTTCGCAGACGGAGGTTACGCCCTCTGGACCCAAGCTAGGGACCCAGCCCTTCTGAGGGGACCTCTTCCTTTACCGTTGGGTGAGGTCATAAGAACGGACCTCTTAGGGTACCTGCCTCTTCGGACCATCCGATGTCAGGTGCCCAGCGTTTCTCAGCCTGTGCTGACTCGCTGAAGTGAAGTGGAGTTCTGTGGTGGTTCTGGCGTGTGTCTTGTTTCCTTCGTTGTCTTAATCGGCCGACGTCTGGTAGGGGGAGGCCACTGTCCGTTGGTCTCGGTCTTCGCCCGTTAGTGTCGGGGTCTCTCTGTAATAGATGGTTTAACGTTCGTCCGAAGAAACGATTCTGAAGAATCCCAAGACCTGCCAGTTGTAGTCGGACTCTTCCACGCGGTCAACATGCGGGTCTTTTGGCTCGTCGTCCCGGTCCACCGCTATTCAGCGCCGTTGGTGCGAGTGGTTTGTGGACTAGTGGACTCGACGAGCCTGGACCCTTCCCGTGTTTTGCGTCCGGGTTGGCTCAGACGCGGAGACTCCCGATGGGCTCACGGATTTGGACTCGTCGAATCTGGACTCTCCACGTACGTCGGCTCCCGGCCGGAACCTGCCAAGGGCCACCTCGTTGGATCTCGGACTCGTCGCACCCGTCCCTTTCGTGTGTCCGGCATGTGACGCTCGTGTGCGGTCACGACAAACGTCGCAAGGAGGGAGGGGTGTCACGCTGACTTGTTCACTCGGATTCTTTCGCAGGTGGGGTGGGGTAAGACAGTCCCGTCTTTAACTTGTGACTTCTCTGGTCGTTTGTCTTCGATTTTGTCTCCCTTGGCGGAACCTTCACTGTCCACGTTATCTAATTTTGGTACATCAGTCATTGCTGACGTATTCTTCCCCGGATATCTAGAACTCTTTATATTCGGCCTGGTTCCTTGATAGGCTTTTACTTGACTGGAGTGTGACGGGTGTTGTGGTGTTCTCTTCTCAGGATCTATATGAAAATGATAAAAATGTTAGTAAGAAAAAAATTTAAAAAAAAAATTAAAAATCCAGGAGATGATGAGGAAATTAAAAGTGAAAATATTGGCTGATAATAAAACGTTTTTTTTCCTGGGATAAAAAAATTTCGTTTGAAGTATATATATATAAAAAAAATTGTTAAAGACACTGAAAAAAAAGAAAAGAAATTATAACATAAAAACTTTAAGGTTGGAGATGAGATCTAAAAATTAGAAACGAAAAACCATAAACAATAGTTAAAACATGGAAATTCTTGGGTTAGAAGTCATGGGTAAAAATGAACCCTCACTGTAATGACCGAACTGACGAGAGAGGGGGAAACCTGAGAGGAAATAGAGGTGGTCCAGTGGAGACAGAGGAGGGAGGGCGAAGAGAAGAGATGGGTTGGGACACTTAGAGACGCACAAGGTCTGCCACCTCTTGTGAATCCCTTGACTAATGACCGACCTAGACAGAGAGAGGAAAACTAAGGAGGGAAAATAGGAGGACCGGTGGAGACAGAGGAAGGAGGGAGAAGAGAAGAGACATATTGAAGGCACTTGTAGAGACTCACCAGGTCAACACCTCACGTGTATTCCTTCACTAATGACCGATCGAACGAGAGAGGAGAAAGCTAAGATGGAGTAGAGTAAGTCCAGTGGAGATTGAGGGAGGAGGGAGAAGAGAAGAGGTACATTGAGACACTTGGAGAGACCCACAGGGAGTGCCACCACTTTGAAAAGTAGAAATTGGATCTACAAAATAGTCACCACGATATATGTTCCTCTTCAGAACTCTGAGGATATTTTTATTCTGACTTTTGGTCTTCGTCCTCCGAATTCAGGTTTAGGACTCTTGTGGTCTCTTGAGGACTGAGGTCCCTTGTAATTAACTCCTCTCGAGTAGTTTGCGGAGGTTATGAATGTGACTTTGGTTCGTGGTGGGTTCCCGATTGTTCAAGGTCTCGTTCTGTACGGTGCGTTTAAGAGGTCGTTGTCCGACGGGTTTCAATGAGGTTTTGGTGTCTGTAGAGTATTGAGTAATGACCTGTGAAGTAACGTGAGCTCTCTCTTCTTTAGGTCGAGGTGGGTGGTCTTGTGGTTGTATTCGAAGGGATTGGTCCTTTGGAACTATTCGGTGGTCATGTTGGGGTGGGTGTCGCTCCTTAGAGGTGTTATTTCTCTTGAGGTGTTTGACGGTCTTATGTCTTTCCTGTGGGGTTTGTGTCGTTATATTTGTTCTATTTCTCTGTCTCCTTATGAGTCGTCCATTTCCTTGTCCTTCTTACGGGTGATTTGGTTTGTTTCCTCCTTCTCTATCCCTTAGATGGACTATTTCTTAAGACTTATTAATATCGCTTTTACTAGGTTTTAGAACTTTATTTTTACCTTAGTGTCTATTTCGGACCTCTGTTCCTGACTCTTCTACGTTCTTTTCAAATTGTTCCTGCTTTATTCTTTATTTTTTATTTATTTTTTGTCAGTTATATATTACTTATTACGTTATTTACTTTGGTCTTTGTGAGACCTCCGTTGTTTATCATCTTATTGCCTCCGTCTTCTATCCTAATCACTCCATCTTTTATCTTACCATCTTTATTTACTTAGTCTCTCCTTTTTTCTTTTTGCTTAATCTTCTTTACTCCTGTTAGAGTCTCTGGAGGTCCTGTCACAATTTGCGGGGTTGTAAGCTTAGTATCCTCAGGGTCTTCTTCTGTTTTTCTGTCTGGTACTCTTTTATGAACTCCTCTATTATCAACTTTTGCAGGGATTTTGCCCCTTCCTTTATTAGTGGGTTCAGGTTATTTGGATCTCTCAGGGTTTGTCCTATTTGGGTTCCATTTTGTGGGGTTCTGTGTATAATTAGTTTAATTGTTTCTAGTTTGGGTTTCTTGTTTATAATTTTCGTCGTTCCCTTTTTGTTGTTTATTGTGTGTTCCCCTAAGGGTATTCCTATTGTCGACTAGAAAGTAATCTTTGAGAAGTCCGGTCCTCCCTTACGTTCTGTATGAAGTTCACTACTTTCTTTTGGATGTCGGGTCCAATGACATGGGTCGTTCCTAGAGTAAGTTTATACTTCCTCTTTAGTTTTCGAAATGTGTGTTCGTTTCCGACTTTCTTAAGTCGTGGTGGTTTGGTCGAGAGGTTGTTTACGATTTCCTATAAGAGATCTGTCCTTTGTGTTTTTACCACATATTTGAGTTTGTTTTTTGTTATTTCATTTACCGTTAACCTAGTATGAATAGTTATTAATGGAATTCACATTTACCCAACTTACGGACTTGGTTTTCTGTTTCTGACCGACTTATCTATGTTTTTATTCTTGGGATATATACAACAGATGTTCTCTGGGTAGAGTTTTGTCCCCTGTGTACGTCTGACTTTCACTTCCCGACCTTTTTCTATAAGGTACGTTTATCTCTGGTTTTCTTTCGTCGTCATCGTTATGAATATAGTCTATTTTATTTGAAATTTTGTTTCCGACACTTTTCTCTGTTTCCTGTGATGTATTACTAGTTTCCTAGTTAGGTTCTTTTTCTATATTGTTAATATGTATATATACTTGGGTTGTATCCTCGTGGCGTTATACATTCTGTTTACGACTGTTCATACTTTCCCCTTTAATTGTTATTATGTTATTACGACGATTCAGTGAAGTCAGCACAGGCTGAGACACGCTGGGGTATCTGCCGTCGGGTGGTCCGAGGGGAGCAGGGACCCTAAGAGGTCCGTTCTTGTGACCTCACCCAACGGTAAAGGAAGAGGCTACGTACTTTCCCTTTTCATTTTCACTTCAGCTAGTCAGCACAGACTGAGAATCGCTCGGGTACCTGACGTCGGATGGTCCGAGGAGGCAGGTACCCTAAAAGGTCCGTTCTCATGACCTCACCCCACGGTAACGGAAGAGGCTATCACTCTCTGAAATTATGGGGTGAGTGTGGATACCTGTCTAGTTGATTTGTCTTTTAATTGTTCCTTTGTGTTTGAAATTTACTATGTTATCTGGTCAATCTGGATTGACTATAGATATCCTGTAAAGTGGTGTTTTGTTACTTAAAGTGGAAAAAGAGTTCACGTGTGTCTTGGAAGAGGTCCTGTCTAGTGTAGGACCCGGTATTTAGATCGGAACCATTTAAATTTTATCAACTTTAATAAGGTTCGTAGAAAAGACTGGTGTTACGTCATTCTAATCTAGAGTTAATGTCCTCATTTGATAATTTATCTTTTGATAAATTATCTTTTGATAATTTTGAAGGTTGTATACCTCCGACTTGTTGTACGGCGACTTATTGGTTGTTTAGTGTCTTCTTTATTTTTTTCTTTAGTTTTATACGTATCTTTGTTTACTTTTACTTTTGTGTTGTTGGGTTTTGGACACCCTGTGACATTTTCGTCACGATTCCCCTTTCAAGTGTCGTTATGACCGTATGGAGTTCTTTGTTCTTTTTTCAGTTTATTTATTGGATTGAGATGTGGATCAATTCAAGTCAACGAGTCAATACAGACTGAGAAACTCTGGGGTACTTAGCGTCGTGCGGTCCGGAGGGACAGGTAGTGGTTGAGAGCCTCAAGTGAGTCTGAGTGAAGGCAGCTCAGTCACTACGGTAGGTCGGTAGAGTAGGAGACAGCAGGGGAAGAGGAGGACGGGGGTTAGGGAGGGTTGTAGTCTCAGAAAAGGTTACTCAGTTGAGAAGTATACTCCACCGGTTTCATGACCTCAAAGTCGAAATCGTAGTAACGAAGGTTTCTTTAGGCTCCCGACTAGAGGAAGTCTTACCTGACCAACCTAGAGGAACGTTAGGTTCCTTGAGAGTTCTCAGAAGAGGTTATGGTGTCAAGTTTTTGTAGTTAAGAAGCCGCGAGTCGGAAGAAGTACGAATGAGGAACCTTCTTTTCAATACTGGTTGGATCTATCGTATAGGTTTTCGTCTCTGTAATGAAACGGCTGATTCCAGGTAGATCAGTTCCGATACCAAAAAGGACACGAGTACATACCTACACTCTCAAAACAACCTGACACTTCTTTCGATTCCCGGCTTCTTAACTACGAAAACTTGACACCACAACGTCTTCTGAGAACTCTCAGGAAACCTGACGTTCCTCTAGGTTGGTCAGGTAAGACTTCCTCTAGTCGGGAGCCTAATGAAACCTTCGTTACTACGATTTCGACTTTGAGGTCATGAAACCGGTGGAGTATACTTGTTTCCTCCGTTCTTATATGTTACCTCATTTCTGGTAGAGAAATTGTTCACCATGACCCTTTTGACCAGTTGGTGAACATTTTCTTTCTTTGATCTTGTGAAAGATTGTGGTATGTGTTTTTATTTGAATTTTACCTAATTTCTAGATTTGCATTCTGGTCTTTGATATTTTGAGGATCTCCTCTTGTCCGTTTTGTGAGAGGCTGTATTTAGTGTCGTCCTAGGAGATACTGGGTGGAGGGTCTTATTACCTTTATTTTCGTTTTTATTTGTTTACCCTGGATTAATTTTAATTTTCGAAGACGTGTTGTTGCCTTTGATATTTGTTCCACTTTTCTGTCGGAAGACTTACCCTCTTTTATTATCGTTTACTTCGTTGACTGTTTGTTAGAGTTTTTATATGTTCGTTGAGGACGTCGAGTTAAGGTCTTTTTATTTACCGGGTTATTTTTTGCCCGGTTTCTTGATTTGTCTGTAAAGAGGTTTCTTCTGTATATCTACCGATTGTTTGTGTACTTTTCTACGAGTTGTAGCGAGTAATAATCTCTTTACGTTTAGTTTTGGTGTTACTCCATGGTAAAGTGTGGTCAGTCTTACCGACGCTAGGTTTTCAGATGTTCGTTATTTACGACCTCTCCCACACCTCTTTTCCCTTGGGAGAATTGTGACGACCACCCTTACGTTTGATCAGGTCGGTGATACCTCTTGTCACATGTCTAAGGAATTTTTTGACCTTTATCTTGACGGAATACTGGGTCGTTAGGGTGACGACCCGTATGTGTGACTCCTTTGATCTTAACTTTCTCTGTGCATATGGGGTCACAAGTAGCGTCGTGACAAATATTATCGGTCCTGTACCTTCGTTAGATTTACAAGTAGTCGTCTACTTACCTATTCTTTCGACACCATGTTACCTAATAATGAGTCGGTAATTTTTCTTATGTAGACTTAGTCAAGATCACTCCACCTACTTTGACCTCGGATAATATGTCTCACTTCATTCGGTCTTTCTTTTTGTGGTTATGTCATATAATTGCGTATATATACCTTAAATCTTTCTACCATTACTATTGGGACATACGCTCTGTCGTTTTCTCTGTTTCTAAATATCTTGCCAGAAAACCTGAGACACCCTCTCCCTTTCCCACCCTACTAAACCCTCTTACCGTAACTTTGTACATATTATAGTATATTCTTTACTTAGCGGTCAGATCCAAACTACGTACTATGACCTACGAACCCCGACCACGTGACCCTGCTGGGTCTCCCTACCATCCCCTCCCTCCTCCCTCCCCCCAAGTCCTACCCCTTGTGCACATGTGGGCACCACCTAAGTACAACTACATATCGTTTTGGTTATGTTATGACATTTCATTTTTTTTTTTTTATGTGTCTTGATATGTTTTTTCTAGAAGTGTTGGGTCTATTAGTACTACCACACTAGTGAGTGGATCTTGGTCTGTAGGACCTTACGCTTCAGTTCACCCGGAATCTTTCGTAGTGATGCTTGTTTCGATCACCTCCACTACCTTAAAGTCAACTGGATAAAATTTAAGATTTGCTACTACGACACTTTCACGACGTGAGTTATACGGTCGTTTAAACCTTTTGAGTCGTCACCGGTATCCTGACCCTTTCCAGTCAAAAGTAAGGTTAGGGTTTCTTTCCGTTACGGTTTCTTACGAGTTTGATGGTGTGTTAACGTGAGTAGAGTATACGATCGTTTCATTACGAGTTTTAAGAGGTTCGGTCCGAAGTTGTCATGCACTTGGTACTTGAAGGTCTACAAGTTCGACCTAAATCTTTTCCGTCTCCTTGGTCTCTAGTTTGACAGTTGTGCACGACCTAATAGCTTTTTCCTTCTCTCAAGGTTTTTTTTAGTAGATAAAGACGAAATCACTGATGCGGTTTCAGACATACCTAGTATTGTTTGACACCTTTTAAGATTTTGTCCACCCATTTGGTCTGGTGGACTGGACGGAGGACTCTTTACACACACGTCCAGTCCTTCGTTGTCAAGCTTGACCTGTACCTTTTGTCTGACCAAGGTTTAACCCTTTCCTCGTGCAGTTCCAACATATAACAGTGGGACGAATAAATTGAATATACGTCTTATGTAGTACTCTTTACGACCTGACCTACTTCGTGTTCGACCTTAGTTCTAACGACCCTCTTTATAGTTAGTGGAGTCTATACGTCTACTGTGGTGTGAATGCCGTCTTTCGCTTTTTCTTGATTTCTCGGAGAACTCCTTTCACTTTCTTCTTTCACTTTTTCAACCGAATTTTGAGTTGTAAGTCTTTTGCTTCTAGTACCGTAGACCAGGGTAGTGAAGTACCCTTTATCTACTCCTTTGTGGTCTTTGTCACTGTCCGAAATAAAGACCCCCGAGGTTTTAGTGACTTCTACCACTAACGTCGGTACTTTAATTTTCTGCAAATGACGAACCTTCTTTTCAATACTGGTTGGATCTGTCGAATAATTTTTCGTCTCTGTAATGAAACGGTTGTTTCGATACCAAAAAGGTTATCAGTACACAGTTATACTCTCGACCTGATACTTCTTTTCATTCGTGGATTCTTGACTTAGGAAACTTGACACTACAACCTCTTCTGAGAATTCTCAGGGAACCTGTGTTCCTATAGGTTTCCTTTAGTCAGGACTTATAAGTAAGTAACCTTCTTGACTATGACTTCGACTTTGAGGTTATGAAACCGGTTGACTACACTTCTTGACTGAGTAAACTGAGACTACGACTCCTTCTAACTCCCGTCCTCCTCTTTACCCGACCTTACCCACTTAAATTGAGTCTACTGGTAATATAGATGATGACACCCGTTCTCAGGGAATCTTCTTTACCCCATCGGTAGTATCAGTTGTTTTCTGAGGTTTGACGTCATGAACTTTCGTTAGAGTTTTTGCTGTTTTACTAGAGACAAGTAAAGGTTCCGTGTAGTGAGTTATAGTGTCATTAGGTTCAGATACGGGTCTGGTCATTACGACTTCTTCGACTTCAACTTGTCAAGTTATTTCTGGATGTTTTGGAAAATCTTGATTGTGGGTTTTTTCTACAGGAAAAAGTAATATCCCCTGACCTTACGTTTTCATCCTACAGTTCTCTATGGACTTCATTGTCGGTTTAAACTGGAACACGATTCTCAAAACGGTTTTCTTACGTGACCAGTATCGTTTGTGGGAGAAGGTTGTTGTGTTCTCTTCTGAGATGTGTACCTGTAGTGGTCTACCAGTTGTGGTTTTAGTCTAACTACTATAAGAAACGTCGGTTTCTACCTCTTGGAGATATGTCAGTCGTTTTTACTCTAGTCCTCGACTGACACCGAGTCTAGTACTTGAGGAATAACTGTTTAAGTCTGAATTTAACTTATTTTATCCTCTTTGGTGATCTGGTAAGTCCATACTGGATTTGGTGTAGGAAATGCTAATATGTCACGTTCACTCTTTATCTAAGTTCCCTAATCTAGAGTTTCTCACGGACTTCTTGATACCTGCCTATAACATGTCCCTCCGTCCCTAGTTCCGTCCCTAGTTCTGGTAGGAGTTCTTTTTCTTTACGTTTTTCCGTTTTACCAACAGACTCTTCCGGAATGTTTTCTCGTAACTTTTCTTCTCTACGCTTTCCGTTTACTCTTTTCCTTTCTATATACTCCTCACCTTATGTTGACTGAGAACTTGTTGTCTCGAAACGTAAAACACCCATGTGAACATATACTTAAAAAAGGTTATTTATGTATGAAGTCTTAATATAGTATCCACTTAGACTCCTACACTTGGTATCGATACCTTCCGGTTGACATTTCAATTTACGTCCAAAAGTTGACACGTCCCCAAACTTCGGGATTGGGGAACAACGAGTTCCCAGTTAACATTGATTTTACTTTTTACTTCCTCCCATATTATAATGGTTAAAGTGTCTTTATTTTTCCTGATATTCTTATGATACTTGTCGATACACAGATGTTTAAACTATCGGATCTATTTTACCTATTTAAGGATCTTTGTACGTGTGATGGTGACTACTTAGTACTTCTTTACGTATTAGACGTGTTTAAACATTACTCTAAAGTAGTCATTAGTTTTTTGTAGAGTTGTTGTTGTTGTTATTTTCGAACCTTGTCTTCTCAAAGTGACCGCTTAAGATGGTTTGTAAATTTTGTCTTGTGGTTAGGAGGAGTTTAAGAAGGTTTTTTACTCTTTTTTTGTGAAGGTTTGACGTATATCCAGAGGTAATTAGACTATTGTTTCGGTTCCTATGGTGTTCTTTTGATGTCGAGTCATAGGGAGCACTTATGACTCCGTTTTTAGGAGTTGTTTTATGATCGTTGGTTTTAACTTACCATGTGATTTTCTTAATAGTGATAATAAGTTACATTATAAGATCCTTACCTTTCTACCAACTTTTATGTTTAAGTTAGTCCCATTATGTGGAGTAATTGTCTTACTTAATTGTGTCCTAGGGAAGTTGACTACTTCTTTTACGTAAGTTTTTTGAAGTTGTAAGAAAGTACAATTTTTGTAAATTTTTTAATCCTTATTTTCGTTTGATAGAGTTCTATAATTTCGGTATATACTTTTCGTGTGTTACTTGAAGTATACATTACCATGTTCTATACAGAAAAAGAGATTGTAGTCTTGTTCTATTTCTACAGGTGAAGACGGTGAAAATGAGTCGTGTTACAGTATCTCGTTAATCCGTTCTTCTTATTTATTTTCCGTAGGTGTGACCTTTCCTTCTTCCTTTTAAGAGAAACAAGTGTCTGTCGTACTAGAATGTACTTTTTTTTATAAGGTGTTTTTTGACGATCTTATTTATTTAAGTGGTACAACGACCTATGTGTTAGTTTTATGTTTTTAGTCAACAAAGATATGTGAATTGTTAGGTTCTATCTTTGATACTTTTGTTAATGTAAATGTTAACACAATCAATCAACGATTCAGCACGGGTTGAGAAAACGTTGGGGTACCTGACGTCGGGTGACCCAAGAGACAGGTACCCTAAAGGGTCCGTTCTTATGACCTTATTCAACGGTAAAGGAAGGGGTCCCCTTGGAGGTGTGGATCCCTAGCTTGGGTGTAGAATAACGTCCGTCTGAGAAATGGTGACTCGGTGGTTCCTTCGGTAAATGTTGTCATAGTTTTTATTGTTTTATGTATCCTTTTTTGTTACCCCTCTCTCTTCTCCTCTTACTATATATAGGGTTTTGGATATTCTGTGACAATTTTATTTCTTTTGTGTATATATTTATCTTTTTGTAAGGTAAAAGTGTTATAACAATTCTATAGTTATGATGGGTTTCGTTGGATGTCTAGGTTACATTAGATGTAATTAATTAATTTCTTAATTAGGTTAAGAAAAGTCTTTATCTAAGTAAAAATTTAAGTATACCGTAGAGTTTCCTAGGTGTTAGTTTTGTTGGAAGTTTCCTTACAACCGTTAGAGTGTAAAGGATGAAAACTTTCACTACGTTTACTACGCTGACTGTTCCCCGATTACAGGTTTTATACGGTTGTCAAGTATAGTTTTTTGTTAGATTTAGTTTTTTACCCACCTTCTGGACTTATTTGTAAAAAGGTTTCTGTTGTATGTCTTCCGATTTATCCGTGCACTTTTCTAAGAGTCACAACTATTAATCTCTTTACCTTTAGTTTCGGTGTTACTCCATAGTGAAGTGTGGACAGCCTTATGGATAGTAGTGTTTGAGATGTTTATTGACTACAATCTCTCGTATGCCTCTTTACCGTTGGGAACATGTGACAACCACCCTTACATTTAACCATGTCGGTGTCACCTTTCGTCATTCCTCCAGGGAAATCTTTCATTTTTATTTTGATCTGATACTAAGTCGTTAAGGTGAGGAGCCATGTGTAGGTCTTTTTTTCTTTTGATTAACTTTTTCTGTCTCCGTGGGGTCACAAATATCGTCGTGATGAATGTTATCGGTTTTGTACCTTTGTTGAGTTGACAGGTCGTTGTCTACTGACTCAAATTTTCTACAGAGTGTATGTATGTGTGTGTGTGTTTTATTTTATCATGAGTCAGTATTTTTACTTCATATCGGTATATGTCGTTGCTTCTACTTGGATCTCTTATAGTACGAATCACTTTTTTCAGTCTCTTCCGTTTATAATATACTACAGTTGATATGTATCTTAGATTTATTCACATATATGTTTCGTCTTTGTCTGAGTGTCTTTATCTTTTATTTGAACAATGTTTTCCTCTCTCCCTTTCTTCCTTCTTGTTTAATCCCCATACACTACTTCTGTATGTTTGACGACGGCCTGACCTACTTCGTGTTCTACCTTAGTTCTAACGACCCTCTTTACAGTTATTGCAGTCTATACGTCTATTGTGTGGAAATACTGTCTTTCGTTTCTGCTTGATTTCTCGGAAGACTGCTTCCACTTTCTTCTCTCACTTTTTCGACCGAATTTTGAGTTGTAAGTTTTTTACTTCTAGTACCGTAGACCGGGGTAGTGAAGTACCGTTTATTTACCCCTTTGTTACCTTTGTCACTGTCTGAAATAACAGAATCCGAGGTTTTAGTGACGTCTACCACTGACGTCAGTACTTTAATTTTCTGCGAACGAGACACCTTCTTTTCGATACTGGTGGGATCTGTCGTATAATTTTTCGTCTCTGTAATAAAACGGTTGTCTCCAGGCAGATCAGTTTCGATATCAAAAAGGTTCATCAGTACATACTTACACTCTCAACGTGATATTTCTTTAGACCCACGACTTCTTGACTACGAAAACTTGACACCACAACCTCCTCTGAGAACTTTCAGGGAACCTGTCGTTCCTCTAGGTTGGTCAGGTAGGATTTCTTTTAGTGAAGACTTATAAGTAACCTTCCTGACGACGATCTCGAGGTTATGAAACCGGTGGACTGCGTTTCTTGACTGAGTAAACTTTTCTGGGACTACGACCCTATCCAACTTCCGTCCTCCTCTTCCCCTACTGTCTCCTACGCTTCCAACCCACCGTAGTGATTGAGTTATCCGTACTCAAACCCATTTGAGGTCTTCAACCACTACCTGGCCCTCCGGACCACACGACGTCAGACACCCCAACGTTTCTCAGGCTGTGTTGACTCGTCGACTTGACTTGTATTCTGATATGTATTTCTCTTTGTAAAATTGTCTAATTGTAAAGTTTTTGTCTTATACGTTAAACAAAAACAAAAAATTTCTTCAGACTCGAAGATTACAATGTGTTTCTACAGTCCGCATTGTTTAACAAATTTAAACGGGTTCATAACATTAAAACCTCGTTTGTTTCTTTTACTCACTCTTCTTCTTTTGATATTATAATTTTCCATGTGAGATACAATGTTTACTATTAAGATAATGTGTTCCGTAGGAATGATGATGAAGACGGGGACTTAAAGATTATAAAAACGGGACTTTCACGGGAATTTTACGTGGATAAACCTGTAGTGTTAGGGGACACAGTAAACCAATTTTTTGTAACCACCCCCCACAGGGTGAAAGTCATTTACTTAATATCATAGACCCTTCATCAAAGGGGGTTTTTAGACATAAAGATTGTAAGTGTATACTGACTAGGACTACGTCGGATCGAGAACTTACTTTATAATTTGTGATCTACCAAATCGTTTCAACCCTCCGCTTAGCGTCTACACAGATGCTTCATGATGGTTGAGGGATTTACGTACTATGTGTCCCTCCCACCTTTATTGACAAATTTTATGTATGAAATAGTTGTAGTATTAGACGGTTGTCAAACTCTTCTTTGAGTTAAAGAGAAAGAAGAAGGTGTTTTATCTACGAAGGTCCTGAGTCGGAGGAATCACGTATCGTGTCATAACACCGTGACGAGATGACATAATACTAATCGAGACATTTGAAGTATATATTGTTACAAAGATTCCTTCTCTTAAGATTAAAAGTTTCCTTGTAGAGACTTTGTTTAAAAGGTAATAATCTATACTTTGGTAGTTAAATTGAAGACATATGATTAATATGATAAGTATACGGTTATCACTATAATTGACCTAATGACATGCCTTCGGATCGTTTTCGTGTGTAAATGATTATCCAGAAAGACTGTGATCTGGAATTTTATAATTCAGGTATTAGAATTGTAAAAAGGACACATCGTGGATCAAAGATAATAACTCTAAAAGTTGCTTACAAAATCAGGAGATTCAAATAGTTCTTAATAATAACGAAAAATTTAAGATGTTCTTATAAAATTTAAGATGGATAATGAGTTTTTTTCATTTTATATTTTGATATTTCGAAGACCTTATTTTGTGTCATCTTTTAGAAACACTGAAACCCAATCCCTTTCTAAAGTGTTTATATTGTGGTTTTCGTACTGAGTGTTTAAGACTATTTGACCTGAACTAATTTTAAAATTTGAAAACGAAACGTTTTCTGTCGGAACCTTTGTTGAGGCTCTTTCATAAAAAGTTTAGTGAATAGAATGTTTCCTGAACGTAGGTATTATGAATTTCTTAAAAGTTCCCAAACCTTTAAGGAATTTTACGGATTTGTTTCAATGTTATACTGAGTCTTTAAGGTGGAGATATGTGTTCTCTTGAATTTCATATACAGGTACTTTTTGGACATGTACTTACAAGTGTCGTCGTAATCAGTATTTGCCTTTTTCATTATTATTAAATTTAGAGGTAGTTGACTACTTTTCCATTTGTTTTACTCAATATGGGTATGTTACCTTACAATGATTGTCGGTGTTTTTTCTTACTTTATGACTATATACGATGTTATATTTACTTGGAACTTTTATATCATGATTCACTTTCTTCGGTCTTTGTTCTCCGGTACATATAATACTAAGTTAAATGTACTTTGGAGGTCTTAACCGTTGGTTCTCTTCTGTTTTTCACATAATCACTAACGGTCTCTTGTACCCCTATTTAG
The DNA here is from genome assembly GCA_006410555.1 of Capra ibex. Taxonomy (NCBI): domain Eukaryota; kingdom Metazoa; phylum Chordata; class Mammalia; order Artiodactyla; family Bovidae; genus Capra; species Capra ibex. The sequence goes on along the minus strand of SJYO01046538.1, from coordinate 39,698,758 downwards.
ACATCACTAACAATTGTCCATACTCTAAATAAAAACCTCACAACTTTTACAAGACCTTAATCTACATCGCTGTCAACGTGTTAAAACTACGTACGGTGTGTGCTTACGGAGAGTTTAAGTAAAGTAAATCATTCACTTTCCTTACTTGATTCTTTAGTCCAGGTGTTTGTATGTATGGTGTATTAAGGTAAATATACCGTGAGATCTTTTCCGTTTTGACATCCCTACCTTTTGTTGGTTACCAACGGTCCTCCTTCCCATCCTCAACCCACCCTCTGATGTTTCCCCGTCGTCTCCCTTAAAACTCTACACCTTTTGTCACCGACTGAAATAAAACCCCCCGAGGTTTTAGTGACGTCTACCACTGACGTCGGTACTTTAATTTTCTACGAATGAGGAACCTTCCTTTCAATACTGGTTGGATCTATCGTATAAGTTTTCGTCTCTGTAATGAAACGGTTGTTTCCAGACAGATCAGTTCCAATACCAAAAAGGTCACCAGTACATACCTACACTCTCGACCTGACACTTATTTTGACTCACGGTTTCTTAACTACGAAAATTTGACACCACAACCTCTTCTGAGAACTCTCAAGGAACCTGACGTTCCTCTAGGTTGGTCAGGTAGGATTTCCTCTAGTCAGGACCCACAAGTAACCTTCCTGACTACGANTATCGTATAAGTTTTCGTCTCTGTAATGAAACGGTTGTTTCCAGACAGATCAGTTCCAATACAAAAAAGGTCACCAGTACATACCTACACTCTCGACCTGACACTTATTTTGACTCACGGTTTCTTGACTACGAAAATTTGACACCACAACCTCTTCTGAGAACTCTCAAGGAACCTGACGTTCCTCTAGGTTGGTCAGGTAGGATTTCCTCTAGTCAGGACCCACAAGTAACCTTCCTGACTACGACTTCGACTTTGAGGTTGTGAAACCGGTGGACTACACTTCTCGACTGAGTAACCTTTTCTGGGACTACAACCCTTTCTAACTCCCGTCGTCTTCCCCTACTGTCTCCTACTCTACCAACCTACCGTTACCTGTACTCAAACCCATTTGGGGCTCTCAACCACTCCCTGTCCCTCCGGACCACTCGACACCAGGTGCCCCAATGTTTCTCAGACTACGCTGACTCGCTGACTTGACTACAAAGAAGACATAGTTCCAACACTACGACCTATGTACGAAGGAACATAAACAGTTTGACTATCTTGACACGTAGTGTTCTCACTTAAATCACATACTCATAAAGTTTAATTGTTTAGGTGACTATTTAGTTTGAGATGTGGTTGGAGGTGGAACTTCATCTTCGTTAAAGGCTGATGTCCAATTTTCGTTTCGTGTAGTGTTTTACAAGAGTTCCGAAGGATGACTCCACCCACCTCTGTTCAAAATAGTAATGATAAAATGTTCACTTTTCGTCGTGTCTAATTTGATAGACATTTAAAGACCATGATCAGGCTCTACGACTGGATCGTAAATATAAGAAGTAAGGACGTTCTTACACTTTCACTTTCACTTCAGCACAGGTTGAGAAACGTTGGGGTACTTGTCATCGGACGTGGTCCGAGGAGGTAGGTACCCTAAAAGATCCGTTCTCATGACCTCACCCAGCGGTAAAGGAAGAGGTCCATTAGAAAGACTGGGTCCCTCGCTTGGGTGCAGAGGGCATAACATCTGTTTACGAAATGGTAGACTCGGTGGTCCCTTCCATGATCTATAGTTGTCATCAATTGTTCTCCAAAAGAAATAGTTTGATTTATTGAATAAATGTGATAATTTATTTCCTCTTTATAGTGCTATTTATGAAATCTTCTTTCGACAGTTCACACACGTATAAGTTTTTCTGATTTTAAAATTTTATATAGATATATAATGAGTCTGTTCCTCTAATTGGGATCGAAACCGGACCCTTTCTGTAAAGTATTCTTTTTCTTAGATTAAAGATTACCAACAAATTTTATCTATTCGCACATTATGTTTTTGTCCACCTTCGTGTTGTGATTTTAACTTTGCGGTTTATTTCTTTATGTGGTCTTATTTGCCTATGTTTCATTTCGTAGTCAGGAAGTGGTAGGTTGAAGTGTAGAGTGAATCGCATTCCTGTCACGTGGATCGAAGAAATTTTAAAGTCATTAAGTTGCACTGGGTGTTTCGGGGTTTGGGAATTGTCCGGACTGTGTGACGACCCAAGTCTAACATTTAACTGTTGTGTGGTAGTTAGAAAGCTCGCTAGGACGTGTCCTCAAAAGCGAGACAATAGTCGGCTTGGGTCCGCTCGGAGGGCCTGAGCTCCGCCACTCCGGCCTTTCCCCTCGCCTCGTCGGTCGTCCCAAACCGGCATGGGGCTCCGACCCGCGCCTTCCTCCTGCCGTAGAGGCCAGTGTCGAGGAACGAAAGTGCACGCCCCGCCGCACGCCGGGAGGCGCCCGACGGGCCCGGAGGTAGTGTTAGGTTCCCCGCTTTTACTGTCCCTGGTCTGGTTCGGGTCCACACAGAGCTCCGGCGGGGAGCGGGTTGTGTCGACGTTGGCCTGGCGCTTCCCGTCTTTTCCCGCCGAGCCACCTTAAACTTGAGGTCTGGGAACCTCAGGTGACACCCAGGGAAGCCGGCTTTTCGCCGCCCCCCGCCCCCCACACCGGAAAAGTAGGCCGAAGTCTCTGGGGTTAGGGGAGGCCGGTTTTGTGATTGAGCGGCCACCTCCGGGCCGTTGACGGAGGGCCGAGATGCATTGTGCTGGGGTTTGCTCAGCCGCCGTCCACCGTCTCGCCCCGGGCTCCGGGGTCCTTCCGTCCCGGCCGAGACACTTGCCTTCGTGCCCTCCGCTCTACCTCCCTGACGCCGCCAGAGCAATGGACGGGTCTACGGGTCTGACTCGACCCTGCACAGGTCCAAGTGGTGTATCAGGGGGTTCTTGGCCAAGTTGTGCAGGTGCTGGTGGCTGAGCTTGTGGTAGAAGGAATCGGCGCCGCCTGCGCCGCGAAGAAGAAGGACGCGGACGGGAGAGCTCGGGGAGAGTGCTCTGACGAGCCAAGTGGCCGAGGACCCGCCGAGGCTGGCACCACGGTGGTCGCGGCGTGCGCATCGGGGCGGTGCTCGGGATACTTCCCGCCTCCGCCAGCGAGCGCGATGCGTACACGCCGAGCCCTAGGTCCCAACCCGCCTCGCGCTCCGAGCTCTCTCTCGATTCCGCCGACGCGCCGGCGGAGAGGTCGCGAACGGGACCAGCCCGCCTCGCGCCGAGGAAAAAGAGGAGCCGGGGCGGAGAAGGGGGTAGCGGTCCGTTGGCCTGACCATGGACCTCAATGTCCTGTAAAGACTGGGGCGGGGGTGGCCGTCGGACCGGAGGGGTGACCACGGCCCCCGCCCCCGCCCCGCCCCGCCCCCGCCCCCTGCCCTGCGGTCCCCCGCGCCGCCAATGAGGGACGGACCTTGCGGGGCGGGGATTGACTCCTCTGTGCGGGGGTGCACCCGGCCCTCCAGGATTTAGACCCATTTCGCCGTCGTCTAATTTTCACGGAAGGCGTAATCAATCCTACCTCCGAGAGTTCACCTCAGGGACCCTCGATGCGTGAATAATAATGTTCAACCCTCCATGTCCGCCTTGGGCCCGTCACGACCGAAGGATCCAGTCAGGTCGGACTCACAGACCTACGGACATTGACGGGACAAGTCAGGATGCTTGCGAACCTCTCCAATGCGTCAGCTACTGAATTGAAGGCACCGACGTTTAGCTCTCTCCTTTCATTTCATTTAAGACCCAACATTAAGGTACCAGGGAAAGGAAGTAGACTCTAGCGTGAGAGAACCAGACCAATAAATCTGCCTCGGCTGAAAGCAGGGAATCCCAGTTGGTCAAAACTGACTGTGACGACTCGCGGGAGGATGCTTGTGGACTTCTGGATTCTGAGTGTCGGTGACTCGGAAGTGTCTTACTGGAACTTATTTATGTATTTTTAATCTCGAGAACGTCTTGGTGAGGGTGTCGGCACAAACCAAGATATGTCTTTCTCCCGGTTTCTGGACTCCAACACTTCCGGTTTGTGCGACCTACACTTCAGACCTCTTGATATTAATTATTGGGAGATTCCTAAATTCTCTAGTATTTCCACCAGTAGCCTCTTCCGTTACCGTTGGGTGAGGTCATGAGAACGGACCGTTTAGGGTACCTGCCTCCTCGGACCATCCGACGTCAGGTACCCCAGCGATTCCTGACTCACTGAAGTCAAAGCGAAAAATGAAAGTACGTAACCTCTTCCTTTTACCGTTGGGTAAGGTCATAAGAACGGACCTCTTAGGGTCCCTGCCACCTCGACCACCCGACGGTAGATACCCCAGCGTGTCTCAGCCTATGCTGACTTCGCTGAATCGTCGTCGTCGTTTCCACCAGTACACACCTACACTCTGAACCTGTCGCTTCTTCCGACTCGCGGCTTCTTAACTACGAAAACTTGACACCACAACCTCTTCTGAGAACTCTCAGGGAACCTGACGTTCCTCTAGGTTGGTCAGGTAAGACTTCCTCTAGTCGGGACCCACAAGAAACCTTCCTTACTACGATTTCGACTTTGAGGTCATGAAACCGGTGGAGTACGCTTAACTGAGTGACCTCTTCTGAGACTACGACCCTCCCTAACCCCCGTCCTCCTCTTCCCCTGCTGTCTCCTACTCTACCGACCTACCGTAGTGACTGAGCTACCTGTTACTCAGACTCACTTGAGGCCCTCAACCACTACCTGTCCCTCCGGACCGTACGACACTAAGTACCCCAGCGGCGTTTCTCACCCTGTGCTGACTCGCTGACTTGACTTGACTTGACTTCCTAAATTCTACATCCTCACATCAAATTTAAAGAAAGACGTATCGTTTACTACTGAAAGAACAATTAAGAACATAGTAAAACATGGATCAGTGGGGTTAAAAAATTCCAAACTTCCAAATGGAAAGGTTCATCTTACAGACCTTTTATGTCACATTTTAGAATAAAATGTACTCAACTACATAACGAAAGGATATTAAAGTATAAATTTCCCTGGAATTAATTCAGTGTCAAGTTCGAGAACCCGAAATTCTATTATTTCGACGTTACAATCCCTAAACAGGTTCTACTGTGTTGAGTATAAGACGTCTTTGTCTACCTTGAACAATGAAGACCTACTGAGGTGAGGTAGTAGATGAAGACCTACTGAGGTGGGTAGTAGAGTGGACGAGGAGAACGTAAACCGATTACTGTGACCTTTAGATGGAGTCTTATGGACTTGTCTCTTTAATTACCTTCGATTTTACGGACGACGACGACGACGACGACGACGACTCAGTGAAGTCAGCACAGTCTGAGACACGCTGGGGTATCTGCCGTCGGGTGTTCCGAGGGGGCAGGGACCCTAAGAGGTCCGTTCTTGTGACCTCACCCAACGGTAACGGAAGAGGTTTTACGGATCGTTTCCCTTTTTGAAAGACAGTAGTCCCTAAAACGCTGACATGATACTATTTGGTGTATATGTCATCGATGTTTTAAGGTGACAATTTAGATCGTGTTCAAATTTCATGTTCTTTAAGGTTTTGAGTCAGGTTTTTATACGAAATCATCGAACGTTTGTGGAGTGCGATCAAAATATATCAGGTACTTTTAGGACATCTTAACCCACTCCCCTCACAGGACGATTTTAAAATCTTAATAATCGAAAATAAACGATTTCTCTGGTTACTTTTTTTAAGACTCTTTGACAACCTTTATTTTTTGTTCTACTTACAACATTGTTAAGAACAGATGACAATCCACGATACAGTATTTGTACAAAGGATTCATAATTTTCCATGTTAAAAGTACAACGAATTAGGTAGAATCCTTAAAACATTCGTTTTTATTGTAGTAGTACATTTTCTATCCACAAATAAATAATTTGGTAATTCAGTGTAGAGACAATTTGGAACTTTTTATTCGGGTCCCTAATGGTTTTTCTACGACTTCAAAGTTTAAACTTTTACATGGTCATATTCCACTAAAAGGGAGGTATAGGATTAAGTAACAAACTAGTTTATTTTTTCTTTTCGAAAAAATCACTGGGGTTTGACGTTATGGTAGGTTGACACGTTATCTAATTATTGAAACATTCAATCTAAACGATACTAGAACACAAATCAAATGTATGATGTCGAAAGATAGAGACTTCAAACCCATACGGCCATCATTACGACTTGTCAAAAAGGAGGATTAACATTAAGGAGACAGGTGTTCACGTACAGTAACGACACGATGAACACAAATAGTAGGGGAAGAACTCCAGTCATAACTCTTTGATTCGATCTACAAGTCTATTGTTTCGGTTACTTCGTGTGATGGAAGGACTTTTGACAGAACCTCCTCGTTCAGGTCTTCTGCCGCTAAAATATCCTGAAAATGACTGCACCGGAGTATTTCGAGATGTGAGGATAGAGTCAATTGTCAAATTTTTAATATTTGTTAGTCTTCAATAAACCTACACACACAAGGTTAGGATTTTTTTTTTTCTCTCTCTCTCTCTTTAAACAACCTTCCCTCTGGATACCTTTTCCAACTCTTTGAATGTTTTTGGAATGAGTCCGTCACGTACACTTTTAAATTTAGTTGTCACAAAGATTTCCCGTCAAATTTTGTACATGTTTGACTGTATATGTACACGTATACTAAATCGAGTCGTTAGGGTGAAGATCTCTAAATGAGATTCTTTCGTTAATATTTTTAAGTTTTTCGATAGGGTGTTTGTGTAAGTAATTTCGTAATAAATATTATCATTTTTTAATCTTTGTTAGATTTACAGGTTATCATCCCTTGTACCAATTCATTTGTGTGTGTATAATGATAATGTTCGAAATTTTTACTTCTTCTAGATATGATTATACCTTTCTTCAGTTATGAACACTCTTTCAGTCATGGGAATACTCTTTGTTCCATGTCTTATCATATACTTCATATATTTAATACCTACAAGTCTCTTATGTATATTATATATATAAAATATATATATATTTCTTTAGATCTACATACGAGTGGTTTACAATTCTCACCAATAGATCTATTTCTCTGAAACCCATTATACATAAAAGAGACAAGAAAACTCGAATTTTTTTGTACAAAGTGTCACTCATACATAGAAAAGGGGTTCTATTCTTTACACAGATTTATTTCATTTCCTATTGATATTTAGTTCATATTATTGTAAAGAAAATGAGTATGATTAACTTTAATAAAATCGGATTTCGTTTAGTAGAAACCTCTAAAACTTGGTTTCTTTGACTCAAAATAATGTAAGTCGACATACGACATGTGAACCTTGTAAATTTTTTCTACGTTTTAATTAAATAAGAAGATTGGACCACTTTTCCCTACATAGTCTTTACAATAAAATCACATATAAGAAAACATTACGAAGTCCTTTGACGTACACGTATACCTATTTGATCAGAAGGATTTTAGTCTCGGTTGACTTCAAACAATCGTTCCAGGGTTAGGACCACCTCTTAACTATATCTTTGTATACACTTAAGAGTTTATAATCGGTTTTCTGTACTCGTCTATAAAGGACTTTTCCTATATGTCCACCGTTTATTAGTGTACTTTTATAAGAGTTGTAGTAATTGGTGACCCCTTTACCGATTTTGGTGTTTACTCGTTAGTGATGTATGGTAGTCTTACCGACATTTTTCCTTTTTACTATTGAGTTTTACGATCACTTCCTGAAGGGACCACCATGTCACTATTCTTAGTTGGAAGGTTACGTCCTCTGTACCCAAACTAGGGACCAGGCCCTTCTGAGGTGTACAACGTTCCGTTGATTCGGCCCTACGGTGTTGATGACTTGGACGTACGGATCTCGGACACCAGGTGTTGTCTTCTTCGGAGACGTACCGTTGTTTCTCATCATGGGTGAGAAACCTTGATCTCTTTCGGACGTGTGTCGTTGTTTCTGGGTCGTTTCGGTCTTTTTATGAATAAAAATTTTTACGGTCATTCCAACACCTCTTTAACTTAGTAAATACGTAGTCACTCACCGAAGGGACCAGGTACCCTAGTGTTTCTCAACCTGTGTTGACTTGTTGAAAGTGTGTGTGTGCGTGTGTGCGTAGTCACCTCACGAAGGGTCCACCGTGATCACCATTTCTCAGGAAGACGGTTACGACCTCTACGTTCTCTTCACCTAGGATAGGGACCCAATCCTCCTTGGGAACTTCTTCCTTTACCGTTGGGTGAGGTCATAAGTAGGGACCTATTAGGGGCCCTGCTTCCTCGGACCTCCCGGTGTTAGGTGTCCCAGTGTTTTCTAAGCCTGTGCTGACTCACTGATTCGTACGTTCATGTGCATGTAGTTGACACTCTTTCACTCTACCATATTGGTAAGACTTTTTATCAAACGACGACGATGCAGCGAAGTCAAATCGTCAAAGATTTTTTATTATTATTTTATTTATATGTGGTAGACTTGGTCGTTAATATCAGGACTTGTAAATAGGGTCTCTTTCCCTTTATACACAAGTGTACTTTTGAGTATACACTTACAAACATTGTCGAAATAAGTATTATCCGTTTTTGACCTTTAGTGGGTTTACAAAAGGTTGTCTACTTACCAATTTATTTGATACAATATATGGGTATGGTACCCTATGATGTGTCGTTACTTGTATTGTTTGAGAACTATATACGTTGTTAAACCTACCTAAAGACCCCTTAATTCGACTTACTTTTTATACTATGTATAATATTTTTATCTCTTGTCTAATCTTCAACGGTTTCCAATCTATACCCTACCTCTCTGTTCGTACCGATGTTTACTTATCGTTGTCCCTGGAACATAAAAACCTTATTAAGACGTAGAACTAGCACCATCGCTAATGTATATTGACGTATTTTAGTATATATGTGTTTACTCACGTATATTTTGACTACTTTAGACTTATTCGTAACCATGATATTCACTATGGTTATATAAATAAAGGACCAAAACTATAAAGTGATATTGATACGTTCTACAGTGGTAACTCCCCGTACTACTTTCCATGCACCCTGGAGGGATATTTAAAGAAAACGTTGAAAGATACTTACATATTAATTGAACTTTGTTATAAAATTTTCAAAAACAATTAAACCCCAGGTGATTCCCTATGTAAATTCACTAGTTTACTCGGACTTAATTCTCGAAGGTATGTCACGAAATTATAACAATACGTTCTATGAGCCATTTTATAAACAGTTGACTTTTTTTTACGTGTTGGGTTTATTTTCAACTCTTAAACCACTTATAAGACTGTGTCGTAGAGCCCATTATGACTCTTTGACAAGACTTCTCCGTTCCACCCCTCGGTCCCATATATCCTCAAAAACGTCGTCTTCAGATCCATAAGTCTTACAGTTTTACAATGACAATTATTTTCTTTTAGTCTATAGACATTGACTTTTAGTCAATTCCTTAAATCATAAAGAGATACATACCCTTCTACGACCCGAGTGAATTTAGTAAGAAAGCTTTACGTGGAATCGATAGACCCCAGTCATAGGATACAAAGGAGTAAGACTCGAAGGAGTCCCATGTGGTAGTCCCCAACCGACATTACCGACTGACGATCTACCGGAACCGGTTCTCGTCGGGTAAACAGAGGTAAGACTCAAGGAAGTCCCCAGTGGTAGATTCACCAACATTACACTTCCGGACTACCGGCATTGTAGGAAACAAATGACTTTACCGTTCGTTATAAAATCAAGTGTATAAATTTTTCCTTTTCATAGACTTACACTGCGGAATAGTCCTTCGTAATTTTATATTTAATGAGACGTCAGGGTCATTTTATGATCTCTCTCTATGTTATTGTCTAAAAAGTTCGTAGAAGGAGACCGAGATTTATAGATTTTACTGACTGAGGAAGGGTCTAACTTTCCTCAGGGTTTACGACTACAGGTAGTCACGAACGACTGGGGTCTAAAAGTGTACCGACTAACAAATAGTAAGTCCAGAGACGGGTTTACAACAACAAGTCAATGATTCAACATAGACTGAGAAACCCTGGGGTACCTGACGTCATGAGGTCCTAAAGGATAGGGAGTGGTATAAGGTCTCAAACGGTTTCAAGTACAGGTAACTTGACAACTACTGTAGGTTGGTAGAGTAGGAGACGAGTTTATAAATTCCGGATTAGTTCCCTGAAGGGACGGGAAAGTAAGAGTCCATCGGTAGAAAGTATGAGACAGTATCGGTGGAAAAATAGAAGTACAATAAATAGTGAGAGACTTTAATGGAAGAAATGTCCAAAATTTTTAAAGAGAGAGGGGGTAGTGACGATGAAGATCTGTCTCACGATTATACAGATCAGATGACAAAAAAGGGAGTCATGTAGCCACAAACCGTGTGTCATCCAAAAGTTATGTAAAAACAACTTTCTTACTTGTTTACAACCTATTCTTCAGTGGGGGTCGAGAGTGCTCTGACTTGTATGGTGGTTTCCTCATCCAATTATTCGGTTCCGGTTGAATTCCTCCCTCATAAGCATCCTATGTTTTTTGTCTCTGACAAACACCTCACTTCAACGTCGGGTCCTCTTCTCCGTGGACTTGGAACCGACCCACGGACGACGTCACGATATTCTCCTTACACATACACACGAATCATCCCAGAGAAACACTGGGACACCTGGCATCGGGCGGTCCGAGGAGACAGGTACCTCAAAAGGTCCGTTCTTATAACCTCACTCGACGAGAAAGGTAGGGGTCCCTAGAAGGACTGGATCCCTACCTTGAGCTCAGAGAACACAGAGGACGTAACCGTCCGTCTAAGAAATGGGGATGTGGTGGACCCTTCGAGTACTGTCCGTCCATGTCTCTCAATGTCACTCTGCTTTTCCTACATACACCTTCTGATCTGAGATCTGGGTCTTAATCCAAGGACTACCAACTCGGTTCCACTCAGATCTCTCCTGTTAGATTAGAGTTTTCTTGTAGGTCTTCCTAGGAAGTCTTCTTTCACTCGAATACAGTGCAAACAGGAGGTTTCACGATTGTACGACGGGTATAGTGGTACCATTACCGGTGTGGGGAAGACTACCGTCTATTCCGGAAGGGAAGGTGGGACGGAAATAGATCTTCGAGAAAGGAGTCTGTGAACGTACTGAGTGAAGGAGGTAGAAACAAACTTGACACAGTAAAAGAGTCGGGAAGGAACTTGTCGGGTCAATTCGAACTAGGGATGAGGAGGATGAGGGGTCGAGAGGATAGGGGAATGGACGAAATGGAAGGGAGTCTCGTAAATGGTGGATTGTACGACAAAAAATGATTAAATAAAAGACAGGTGGACAGACGTAATAGTACATTATTATATGACATTCGATGAGTTCCTCCTTTATAATAATGATAACAAACGAGTAACAAGATAGGAGACACGGATCTCGTTTCATCTGTAAGTGGATAAACACCTTCCTTCCTTTCCGTATGGACGGGTCATAACTTAGTAACGGTTAGTCGAGGTTTGAATAGGAACCTAAACATCGAGATCCTACGACTTCGTGAGACGTTTACTGTAATCGTCGACTGAGGATAAATCCAAAACAAGTCTTATCCGTGATCTTCCCGGTCTCCTCCTTCTCTGAACGAGGAAATGCAAGCAAGGGGTATTCTGAAGGACAGACGAAGGAAACCTAAACTAACTAAGTGGTCGTTGAGAAGAAGTGGACTGTCGTCGGGGACTTAGACGGAACGCAAAATGGGTTGAACGTCTTAGTCATAGTAGAGTGGTAAAGTCTCTGGAGTCTTGGTTGGAGCAACAAGGACGAGGATTCCTACGAAGAGGATTGAACCTCTGTGTCGGAGGAGTCTCCAGACACCAAGTAGAACTCCCGAGGAGAGGAATCAAAAGTACAGACGGGTAAACGAATGAGTCACACACACACACACACACACACACACACACACACTTCAGTGAAGTCAGAACAGACTGAAAAACGTTGGGGTACCGGACATCGGGCGGTCCGAGGAGATAGATACCCTAAGAGGTCCGTTCTTATGACCTCACCAACGACACGGGAGGAGGTCCCATAGAAGGGCTGGGTCCCTGGTTTGGGTGCAGAGAATACAGAAGATGTAACCGTCCATACAAGAAATGGTAATCGAGGTGGACCTTCCGGGAACGAATGAGTCAGGAACCCCAATATAGGTGAAGGACGTTATTGATGGAGACTTTAGGAAATCTTGAGAGAAAAGTGAGAAAGTAATGAATTGTTAGAATACAGATTAATTGTCAAGACATATATAGAGAAAACACCTCTCGACTCAGTCATGGACGTCAACTCAGACACGGGTCCCTCTACAAACCGACTCTGTCTCTTCGTGACAGTAGTTTCCCTCATGTCTGTTTAGCACCCACTCCTTTCTTCGGTCTGGGTCCCGGTCTCTGGCCTAATTCATAGTCCTGACCGTCGTTGACGGGCAGATATTTATTCATTACTCAGGTTCCTAGTTCTTGTCCAGTCCGTCGTTTCACACTCTACTCGGTTCTACCTCTGACGCCTTCTCTCGGAAGGGCCTACTTCACGGTCCCAGACGAGATTTACCAGGGCACTTGTCCACGGCGAACTCTCGTGTGTTGTGGTGAGGGGAGGAAGAGGTAAGTCCCGTCGGAGAGGTAAGGTCTTAGAATCCTTAGCTTTCTGGGGAGTCTAAACTTTAGAGACGGAGAGACCTGAAGACTCATAACTTTTGGTGCTAGAGTTAAGGGACGAAAATAAGAAATAGGAGGGAGACCCTTGGTGACTGACGTGACCTCCTAGACACTGGGACGTACACGAAGACACTTTGGGAAAGGTTCTCGGATTTCGTGGAGTCACCCTTCAAGATTTCGGTTAGGGATCGGAGGAGATGGGTTGGATAGACAATCACGTTCAGTAGACTCTGTATGTCTATCCTTCGTGACTGGTCCTACGTCACCCCTCCTTGGCAGGTTTCAATCTCACGTGGGTCCACCGGTACAACTTTCACTCAGTCCACCGTTGATACCTAGAGTTGATCCAGTGACGTCAAATGTGTTTGTCTTTTCGTATCTCCTTTACGTCTTAAATACTCGGAACCTTTGTAATTACTATCACCCATTAATTTTATTATTGTTCTAAAACAGTAAGTATTATCGACTTTATATTTTTGTTCCGGAACCAAAATGTCCTCTACTATTCCTGAAATCATAAAAGAAGTAGGGTACTCTAAACTTTAGATCCCCTTTTATAAATCCTGTACCACGTCAAACAAACTCTTGTCAATCTTTAATTCTTTATTTCAGGGTAACACTCTGGTGGACTGGACGGAGAACTCTTTGGACATACATCCAGTCCTTCGTTGTCAATCTTGTCCTGTACCTTGTTGTCTGACCAAGGTTTATCCTTTTTCTCATGTAGTTCCGACATATAACAGTGGGACGAATAAATTGAATATACGTCTCATGTAGTAGTCTTTGAGACCCGACCTTCTTTGTGTTCGACCTGAATTCTAAAGGCCCTCTTTCTAGTTATTGGAGTCTATACGTCTACTGTGGTGGAAATACCGTCTGTCACTTCTTCTTGATTTCTCGGAGAACGACTTTCACTTTCTCCTCTCACTTTTTCAACAGAATTTCGAGTTGTAAGTCTTTTGAGTCTAGTACCGTAGAACAGGGTAGTGAATTACCGTTTATCTACCCCTTTGTCACCTTTGTCACAGTCTGAAATAAAAACCCCCGAGGTTTTAGTGACGTCTACCACTAACGTCGGTACTTTAATTTTCTACAAATGAGAAACCTTCCTTTCAATACTGGTTGGATCTGTCGTATAACTTTTCGTCTCTGTAATGAAACGGTTGTTTCCAGACAGATCAGTTCCGATACCAAAAAGGTCACCAGTACATACCTACCCTCTCAACCTGACACTTCTTTCGACTCGCGACTTCTTAACTACGAAAACTTGACACCACAACCTCTTCTGAGAACTCTCAGGGAACCTGACGTTCCTCTAGGTTGGTCAGGTAACATTTCCTCTAGTCGGAACCCACGAGAAACCTTTCTTACTACTTTGAGGGTCATGAAACCGGTGGAGTACGTTTCTCAACTGAGTAACCTTTTCTGAGACTACGACTCTCCCTAACCCCCGTCCTCCTCTTCCCCTGCTGTCTCCTACGCTGCCGACCTACCGTAGTGGTTGAGCTACCTGGACTCAAACTCACTTGAGACCCTCTACCACTACCTGTCCCTCCCGACCGCACGACGTCAAGAACCCCAAGTACCCCAGCGTTTCTCAGCCTGTGTTGACTCGCTGACTTGACTTGACTCTCAGGTTCTGTTCTGTACTCAAGGGATGTGGTTTCGTTAATACATGTGAGTTACATTTACTGTGAATCCTCATTTCCTTATATTTCTTTCTTTTCGTCTGGTGCTTATCTTGTCACTTCTTCGTAAGAGTAAATCCCTGTTCGGTTTACCTGTACTCTCTCCTGTGGGTCCTATCCATGGTCTCTCGGACCTCATCCTACTGTGTCTTTAAGTTCTTCCTAAATATGGTTCTCCTTCACCAGTTGTTATATTTTTAACATCTCGACAGTTCTTCTTTTGACTCTTTCGAGTTGTTATAAATCGATAACCACTCATGAACGTTCCAGAAAACTAAATGGATGACTATCTCATCTAAAATTTTTGTTCTCAATGATAGTTTAGGTCTGGAATATAAACGGTTATAATACGAAAATAAATCTTTTAATTCAAGTACAGTTGTGGATTGTCGATGAAATTTATGCGTCGAAGGTATAGATTTCTAAGAAATGATTACTCCCAAGTAATTGAGTTACGACGACGACGACGATTCAACGAAGTCAGCACAGGCTGAGACACGTTGGGGTCTCTGTCGTCGGGTAGTCCGAGGGGGCAGGGACCCTAAGAGGTCCGTTCTTGTGACCTCACCCAACGGTAAAGGAAGAGGTTACGTACTTTCACTTTTCACTTTCACTTCAGTGAGTCAACACGGGATGAGAATCGCTGGTGTATCTGACGTCGGATGGTTCGAGGAGGTGGGTACCCTAAAAGGTCCGTTCTCATGACCTCACTCCACTGAAGAAGTGTAATTGAGTTAGTCATAGGTGTAATAAAAACATAAAAAAGTCATAAAATTGTGAAGGGAAAGACCATATACGAAAATATTGGGGTCATATTGTATTAAGGACCATTCTTAGAATTGACTAGGTATTTATTTGACTTGTCAGTAGAGGTGTATAGAATAAAAAAACCGACAAAATTAGTGTCAAACAGAGACGTATGAAATAAATTTTGAAGAACGGACCTTGATACGACTGGATATTTATCTGTAAATTCTTCGATATATATTTGGACGAAAGATTCAAAAACATGAACACATTTAGAACTATTCTGTATAATAATGATTTTCGTTTACATACATACACCCCAATACCCTTTTAATTGGGGAACGGAGGATCAGACGTATATATACGTGTGTGTGTATACACTATATCTTCAACATTATACGAAGTCATAAAAGTATTCATTATAACAGACACAGTACATCTCTATCGAATACATGAAGTATACATATGTTAAGTTAAAATATAATATAATATATATATTAAGTGAGTATCGTAGTGTCTATCTCCTATCTAAAAAAATTATTGTTCTTTTCCGATGACCGTTTAAACTCGGAGTACAAATTAGTCACCATACAGAAATAATTTAAAATATTTAAGTCGTTAACGAATAATTCATTTTGGACTATAACGGATTTTAAAGGTACAAGTGTAAAATACTTTAGAATACTTAGGGAAGGAACTTTTATTATTACCATAAAAAGATGACGATTATTTTCATCAGAAGTATTTAATCAATGGTGTTAATATGACAAATATCTAATATATGACACGAAAAATATAGGTTCTTTTAAGACTCAGTCTACGTGATTAAACCAAAACGATTGTAATTTAATCGACTCAGTCCGTAGTCGATGATTAAGTTTGAAGTAGTTAAAAGGAAAATTCCTTCAATTTTCTAGTGGTAGATCGCCTTAAAAACTGTATTTTTAAAAGATTTAACCCGGAGTTTAACTTCATTAGTTATAAAATTAGTTTTTAAAATTTTACTATCGCTAATATTTAATTAAAAATATATAAAAGATTTTATTTAGGATTTTCATTTGAAGTCTAATCTTTTATTTTTAGTCATAAGTAAATACTATAAGATTTTTTATTACAATAAATAAAGACCAACGTGACCCAGAAACAACGACACGTTCCCGAAAGAGATTAACACCACCCACCCCCGATGAGAGATCAACACCACGAGTCCGAACAGTAACAACACCGAAGAGAACAACGTCTCGAGTCGGAGACTTCGCACCCGAGTCATCAACACCGTGGGTCAGAATCGACGAGGCTCCGTACACCTTAGAAGGGCCTGGTCCTTAGCTTGGACTCAGGGGACGTAACCGTCCGTCCAAAAAAAGGTGACACGATGGTCCCTTCAGGGAGTAAATACTATAAAAATTGGTGTATCAAATTGTTGACTTAACCAAAAAGAAAGTAAACTTACAATTGATACTGAAAGATTTTTAAAAGAATGAAAAATACATCTAAGTATAAAAATTTCTTCTTTGTATTAACGAACGTTAAAATACAATAACTTATGTTTAAACAGAAATAAAAAAGGGGTAATAAAAAACAATTACCTTGTTCAGGATTTGGTCCTTCTAAATTAAGATGAGTGACTGATCATAAAATTAAAATTTGTAAACTTGACCAGAATTCCTACAATTTTTTTAAATCCATATCTTAAGACCAAATAAAAAATCACCGATACGGGTGATGTTTGATAAACTGAAAAAGGGATCAACGTATTTTTGGTAAATATACAAACCATACTTTTCTGTTTGTACCATCTACCGGTTGTCTATGTACTTTCGACGAGTCGTAGTGATTAGTAGTCCTTTTACGTTTAGTTTGGGGTTACTCGATAGGGGAGTGTGACACTCTTACCAATAATCGTTTTTCTGTTGTTTATTCACAGTTATTCCTGACCTCTTTTCCCTTGGGAACTCGTAACAAACATCCTTACATTTAACCACGGTTATGATACCTTTTCTTACACCCCTAAAGAGTTTTTTAATTTTTGTCTTGATGGTACACTAGGTCGTTAAGGTCAAGTCTTATAAAAAGGTTTCTTTTACTTTTGTGATTAAACTTTTTTACGTACATATATATGTAACGTCTTAATAAGTACTATCGGTTCTATACTTTCGTCGGGTTCACGAGTAACTATCTACTTACCTATTTTTTCCATATATATATATATATATATATATATGTGTGTATATATATATAAGGTTCCACACACATATATATATACCATATATATACATCCATAGGTATATATACCATATATATATACATACATACACACACACACACACACACACACACACACACACACAAGTCACCTTATGATGATTCGGGATTTTCTCTTACTTTAAAACAGTAAACATGTTGTTTCTACCTGTATGTCCCATAATACCATTGACTTTATTTAGTATTTCTCTTCCTGTTCAGGACATATTGGAGTGATTACACACCTTAGGGGTTTTATTTCGTTTACTTGTTTGTGTTATTTTGTCTTTGTTTCAGTATCTATGTCTCTTGTGCATCAACGGTCTCCCCTATCACCCACCGACCCCTCTTATTCGCTTTATTCACTCCCTTTAATTCTCCATCTTTTAAAGTCGAAACTTTATTTAAAATTGAGAATTTTCGGAATTAACGATCACTGTTGGTTCTTCGTTCATTAGTACTTAATAAACAGTATAGTCGTAAAGGACTAGTCGTTTGTCCTTATCAGATATCACTTTCACTTCAGTGATCAGTACAGGTTGAGAAACGATGGGGTATCTGACATCGGATGGTCCGAGGAGACAGGCACCCTAAAAGGTCCGTTATCATGACCTCACCTAACGGTAAAGGAAGAGGTCCCATCGAAGGGTTGGGTCCCGAGCTTGGGCCCGGAGGACGTGACGTCTGTCTACGAAATGGCAGACTCGGTGGTTAAAGAAAGAAGTTATACCATATTCTGTACACAGATTATTCTACCGAGTCTGCCATTTCGTAGACAGTCGTTACGTCCTCTGGACGTGACTAGGGACCCAATCCTTCTCAGGGACCTTTTCCCTTGTCGATGGGTGAGATCATAAGAACGGACCTTTTAAGGTACCTATCTCTTTGGACCACCCGATGTCGGGAGCCCCAACGTTTCTCAGCCTGTGTTGACTCGTTGATTCACGTGTTCAATCGAAATTCGATGGTCTTTTTTTTTTTTATTTTGATAGAATCTAACTGTATGGGTTTTGTATTGATAAAGATTTCTCAATTTCTCAAGTAGACTTTTGGGGATGGAGTAAATGGAGATAAAATACTTAATACTTTTATAGTAGTATGGTCAATGAAAAAGAAAAACTGTCTAAACGTTGATATATATATTGTACTTAAATAACTGGAAGTCATTTGGATCCTTGTTATTTTCTGTACAGACATTACTAATTTGGTTGTTCGAATTCGATGGCAACTATTGTTTACTAATTTGGTTGTTCGAATTCGATGGTAACTATTGTTTATAATTAAATTATGGCTTATAAAGGATCTGGTGTACTTAGACTTTAAGTAAGACCGGTCAAAGGAAATATAAATCTTTACAAATCAAACATTCATGAATTTCAGTTAATTTATCTTGAGAATATTAAATTAAAACTATTATGTAAAGATTCCATGTCTGTATTGTATACGGATTATATGTGTGTCTGTATTTTCGTCTGTATTAATCTCTAGAGTATCGAAGTAAAATTTTGAACTATACTTAGTCCATAATGTTATAATAGAAACAACAACAAGTCAACGAGTCAGCACAGGTTGAGAAGTGTTTGGGTACCTGACGTCGTGTGGTCCGAAAGGACAGGAAATGATAAAGGTCTCAACAAGTTTGAGTACAGGTAACTTAGTCACTACGGTAGGTCGGTAGAGTAGGAGAGAGAAGGACTAAAGTCATAAAGGGTTGTAGTCCCAGTAAAAGAGTACACAACGGAGAAGTGTAGTTCACCGATTTAATAACCTCGAAATCGAAGTCGTAGTCAGAAAGGTTACTTATAAGTCCCAACTAAAGGAAATCCTGACGGACCAAACTAGAGGAACGACAAGTTCCCTGAGAGTTCTCAGAAGAGGTCGTAGTGTTAAGTTTCTATAGTCAAGAAGTCGTGAGTCGAAAAAGTGACAGGTTGAGAGTGTAGGTATCTACTGATGACCTTTTTGGTATCGAAACTGATATACCCGGAAACAGTCGTTTCACTACAGAGACGAAAAATTATGAAACAGATCCAAACAGTATCGAAAGGAAGGTTCTCCCGAAGGGATCACCGAGTCGACCATTTCTTAGGTGGACGTTACGCCCTCTGCACCCAAACTAGGGACCCTACCCTTCTCGAGGACCTCTTCCCTTACCAATGGGTGACGTCATAAGACCGGACCTCTTAAGGTACCTGACATATCACGTACCCAAACGTTTCACAGTCTGTGCTGACTTTCTGAAGGTGAAATGAAGGAAGATTCGTCGTTCGTAAAAAATTAAAGTACCGACATCAGTAACAGACGTCACTAAAACCTCGGGGTTTTTTATTTTAGACAGTCACGAAAGTGAAAAAGGGGAAGATAAACACTACCGTGGTCTACGGTATTAAAATCACAAAATTAATTTTCTTTGTCCAATTTCTTTGGAGAATTTCGAGTTGTAATTTTTTCTTTGTACAGAAAGGAGTTCCATTCATGGGAGCACAACGGACGACGTCAACGGTAGTCTGGAAGGATTAGTAACTGTGCAGGGATTGGAGGGTAGTTACCACTGACCGGACCGTGGGGAGACCGAAAGGAAAGATAAGTCTTTGTCCAAAGACAAAGAAAGAAAAAATTACAACTCGAAATTCGATGAAAAAGTGAGAGGAGGAAGTGGAAGTAGTTCTCAGAGAAATCAAGGAGAAGTGAAAGACGGTACTCACACCATAGTAGACGTATAGACTCCAACAACTATAAAGAGGGTAGTCAGAACTAAGGTCGAACACTAAGCAAGTCGGGTCGTAAAGTACACTACACAAGACAATTCATTCGTCCCACTATTATATATTGAAACTAGATGAGGAAAGGGTTAAACCTTGATCAGTCAACAAGGTACAGGTCAAGATTGACAACGAAGAACTGGACGTATGTCCAAAGAGTCCTCTGTTCATTTCACCAGAAGGGTAAAGAAATTCTTAAAAGGTGTCAAACGACACTAGGTGTCTCAGTTTCGGAGATCGTGTCAATTACTTCGTCTTCATCTACGGTATGACAAGTACTCTAAGAGTGTCGTGATTATGATCTCATCCAACGGTAAGAGAGGAGGTAACCTGGTACAAAACAGTCTGGAGAAGTGATACTGGGTAGGTAGAACCCACCAAGACGTATCGTACCAAGTATCAAAGTGACTCAAGTGTTCGGGGAAGTTGTACTGTTACGACACTAGTAATTCTCCAAATTGATATGTGTGTGTATTTATTTCGTCTTAACAAACCCCGAAAAATAACAACCCCTGGTTATCCCTTAGGGAAACCGAGTAGGTTGGAATCGATTACATAGTTTGAAATTAAAATTAGTACAAATATAGATGTAATGAATAGGGTAAAGAATTATTGGTCGATTTCTCAAGAATAGGAAAACCCTACTCAGAGAAATTTTAAAGGTGGAAAACCCCTTCTTCGAAGGTCTGAAAGAGGAGTCAAAAAAGAATAAAGGGACAATTATCTGGATTATTTGTAATTAATTCGATTACAAAAATAATCTGGGGAAATTCACCTCGACTCTGTTTAGTCGGAAGGATTTGACCAAATAAAACAAACAAAATCAAGAATCTAGTCAGTATATATATATATTTTAAATAGGTGGAAGATTAAACGGAAAAGTATCCATGGGTATTTTATCGACAACTATTATTCTTGAGAGATTTTCAAATGGTTAAATCTCAAGGAGGTTAAATTTCTTAGGTAGTAGACCGGTAGTTACTCGTAATAGAATTGTTCCTAAGTTTAGTTATTTGGGTTCTCCGTGAGGTCTTCTCTGACGTCTTCTCCATCGGAAGTATTCTATATCTTTCAAATGAGAGTTTTTACAGATTCTTTCATTTCCAGAAGAAACATGTCCACCCGTGTTACCTTCAATTCTGCTGTTTCAGGGAACTCTTAACCGGGTCGGTCTGTTTTTCCGACGAGGCTTAAGGTCAGATAAACTGACTGACGGTTCACATGTGACATACGTGTGTAAGACCTACCGTCTCTGGTTCGGGAGTTTTGTGTCCTTTTTGTCCGATTCTGGTCCATCTTATAAATATAAAGTTTCTGTGTCCCTCTCTTTACGTCCAAGGGGGATCTTCCCGAGAACAAGGAAATTCCAGTCTTAAGACTTCTCTATAAAAGGTTCGACCAAAAAAGTTCGACACGGACGTTTTTACTATTATTATTAAAACCTTACAATTTTTGAGAATAAACCGGTAAGAATCTTGTTATAAAAGAAATCAAAGGTTAATTCATGAAAACTCTTATATAAGAGATTTGGATATCATTTAGGAGGGTCGCAGAAAGTCGATTCCTATTGAATCCACGACGAAGAACTTTGATTCAAAGTTCCTTTTACATGAGGACACCGTTCCTCGAATTGTGGTGGTTTATTTTGAGTCCTAGTAGTCAGTTATTACCGTCGAGGCTCTGGGTCTTTTCTGACTGGGTTTAAGCAGACTTGAGAGGTTCCTCCGGAGAGACGACCATGGTTCCGAGGTTTGTGATTAACTCAAGTTCACTTCCTCTCTTCGAACGAGACCCAAGAAAGTAATCAATGGTTTTGACAGTTGATTTCTTTTGTTTTTAGGTGTTGGATTTTCGATTCTCAATACAAAATAAACCCCTGGAACAACTCTTGACATCTGGTTCTCTGTCGGAGAGTCTAACGACACTGGGTTTTTCCATTTTCTCCTCGGTCCTATGTATCCTCAAAAACGACATTTTTTTTTTTATATATATATATACACACACACACACACACATATTTCACCAATGACGAGTAGTGTTGTTTGTCTGTAGAGTTCAAATACTAAAATCACGAAAAGTTACGTATCCTTTTACGTTCTCAGACCCAAGTGACTTTAATGAGGAAACTATACATAGTTGAGAGATCCCAACAATAGGACAAAAAGAAGTAGGACTTAAGGGGAGTCCCACGTGACGGGACCGACTACGTCACTGACTGTCGAACTATCGTCCGTTGTCAGAAACAGGTGTAATATAAATTGAAAGTATGTAAAGATAACAAAAATAAAGCAAAACAACGATTTAGACAGGTTGAGAAAAAGTTGGGGTTCTTGATAACGGGTGGTCCGAGGAGACAGGTACCTCAAAAGGTCCGCTCTTATGACCTCACCCAACGGTAAAGGATGAGGTCCCCTAGAAGGGCTGGGTCCCTGCCTTGGGGGTAGAGAAGACAGAGGACGTGACCACTCGCCCAAGAAATGGTAACACGGTGGATCTTCCGACTATGTAAAGACATTCACATGGATTTTTCTTGGTTATTTCTATTTTATACGACAGTCTTAACTAATAAAATTATGTAGAATTCGTTAGACTTATAAAAGAAGGAGTTTTTAAAGTAAGTTGTGGTACCTTAGACTCTTTCATCGCGGACCAAACATATTTCGTTGAGATAAATCGATTCAAATAAAAGGTCAGAATGATCTCGGGTTTGTAACATTTCCCAATTTATATACATATGGTAGACATATATGTACCAAAGTATACACTTTAAAATATTAAAGAGAGAAGTCATGATAAATTGTTTGACCCATGAATTAGTGATACTTGAGTTGATATCAAAGGAGGAGTTAGAAATTTAAAGATAAAAGGGTGTACTGGATGAAATTTCCAAAGAAAAATCATAATGTCTTTGGCGGTGTGTTTAGATACGTCCGTTAATTTTCCGTAACACACTCTAGACTCCTTGTGTAACTATATAAGTGAACGGAAGTAAAATTTAGTTACTTGATTATACCTAGACATATATTATGGATAAACCACCCGTTCGAGTGGAACGAATCTTTTGTTCGATGAAGACAATCGAGAATAGAGTTTTGATCACTTTCAATTACCACTAAAAATAGGGCTTTGGTCTAAGTAATCCCGTCGTCCTACCGTCTCGTCGACTTTCGTAAGGTTCCTTTCGGTCGCCTCATGGTACGGTCCGTGGTAACTACCGTCCAATCCCTGTACGGTTACTAATCCTTCCAGACTACCGTTCACGTCCTCCGTTGTGTTCCCGTGAACGGAGCTCCTTTCTGGACAAAGAATCAGGGACCAACGAAGTACAGTGACCATAGACACACGGGACTTATGGACGGGGAGGGCTATGTCATGTTTCTTACTAGAAACATGATATCGGTAATAAGAGAATCGGAGTTTCTTGTCTTGTGTAACTCAAATTAATGGGACCAACCGACATGTGTTCGAGATTAGGATCAGTACCACCTTTGGACGGGTTAGAAAATAGGTTCTCGTGTGTTGCTTCCCGGTCTTTATAAAAATCAAGAATGAGTAACTCTTTACTTTTATTTATATTATCCTTATTATACAGTTTGAATTTTGTGTACTTAGTGTGGAACTTTCCTTATATCGAACCTTTTCCTTTACCGTTGGGTGACGTAATAAGAACGACCCTTTTAGGGTACCTGTCTCTTCGGTCCTCCCGATGTCAGTTACCCCGGCGTTTCTCACCCTGTGTTGACTCGTGTCGTGTCACCGTCGAACGTGTATTGATCCTCTACAACATCCTGTTTATAGGGGTTGGAGGCCCGATACCTGGGCATGGAGGACAGTGTAGTCGCCGTCGAAATCTAATCTTTATTTCACGCACTATTTGAGTTATACGTTTTTTATTTTTATTTTTTATTTGAGTTACACGAACTTAGTACGACTTTGGTAGGAGGGATTGGGACCAGGTACCTTATTAATGGAAAGTGTTTTAGCCAAGGCCTCAGTTTGTTAACCCCCGGAGACATATTCCCGTGGCAGGACGAAGGAAAGTCTTGGTTCTAAGTGAGGGAGTTGAAGACTCTCGACGTCTACTGAGTGTCGATTCAGGGAGAGACTCGTGCCGGGACCCGTCCTCTCTTGAGGGAGGACTTTCAAGCACGAAGGAGAAGTCCTCGACGGTCGTAGGTCACTAACCAACTATTTCCCCTCGTTACTGAGTGGGGGACCAGAACTATGTCCTGTTGGAGACCTTCCGGTCGAGTCGAAGTCTTTGACAGTATTTTAGTCGACTCGAGAGAGGATGTCGACGAAACGTAGAGTCGAAGAGAGAGACGGGTTAGGATCAAGGAAACGAAGGAACACCCCTTAGCAAGAGTTCTCGGAAGGACATTTTTAAGACTCACGTTTAGAGGTGGAGTTTGTAACAAAAGGTTCTTGACTGGATTTTTTCATGGAAAAGGTTTCGCTTCTTTCCGTAAGTGACTTTTTTTAAAATAACTCGGTTAAGAGTGTGAGGGTCAAAATAATTTTCATAACATACAAATCATCTTTACCGAACTTGTTCCATTTCAATCTAAAAAGAGAGTATCTTCTTCAGATGTCCTCTGTCAGATCTCGGCTCTATTATCACGGTACTTTAGAGAGTAGTCTTTAAATTCAAAGAAGACAGAAAACAGAAGTGGTACAACTCGGAAACTGGAGGTAGGAGTAAAGTCGAGTCTTAGGTTTTGTCGACGACTTCGAGGACGGTAGTACAGACGTACGTCCATTTCCTTTCTATCTCCTGTTTTTTCAATAAAGAGACATCAACAGTTTGAGAAATTTCTTATAAGGGGTTTAGGTCAGGTATTTGAAGATGTTTATAGGGAGACCACTGACGACAAACGGCCACTCCTCCCTTTTATTAAAAATCAACCCAGGTACGGTAGGTAACCTCTTCCTTTACCGTTGGGTGAGGTCACAAGAACGGACCTCTTAGGGTCCCTACCCCCTCGGACCACCCGACGGCAGATACCCCAGTGTGTCTCAGCCTGTACTGACTTCGCTGAATCGTCGTCGTCGTACGGTAGGTACTATTATAAGTATAGTCAATGGTTGTTTTTCCCCTCTTACTGATTACTTTTTCCTCCTCTTACGCTCTCGTCTCTTACGTTAATCGTCCGAGACGGAATGTATCCAATTCTCTTTTCAGAGATGAATTTTTTTTATATCTCTTTCGTTCTTACTATTCATCACAGACTGGTGTCCGAGGTACACCCCTTCATTGTTCTTCACTACTCTTGATGCAACCCGGTCTCTTGTGTAGATCAGATTACCCGTGTCGTCTCGGACGGACCGGGACACTCTTACTTCAGGTCAAACCAAACTGTAAGGTTAAAAGGTTCTCTTTGATCGTTAGGTCTAAAAATACACTTAAAAGGAATGAAATTTTAGTTGTGGGTGTAAAATTATTTTAAGATACAGATTTAAAACATTAGACCTAGAGTGGAAGTCAAACGTTAGAGAGTTTCTTTTCAGTCAAAAGGAACCCCGTTGAAAAATCATATACACGACATGTTATTCTTTACTTGACACATAGTCTAGTACAACATATGGACTTTGATTACATTACTATATACAGTTAATATGGAGTTAATCTTTTTTTTCTTTACTTGAGGTAAGGAAACGTTTCCACACCCTCCTTGTTACACTTTACTTCCCCGTCCTTTGGTCTAGGAAGTCAGTCCTGTTTGAGAATATGTAGTAGACACTCGTCACTTGGGTGGTCAGTGGACCGGGAGTATAGAGGAGACGGTAAGTCTTCCCCGAACGAGACTTCAGGCGCACCCCACCCCACCCCACTCCACCCCCTACCCCCACCCCCACCGATTCGTCATAAAAATGTACGTGTCAAGACCTATTAATTGGGGACGGACGGGAGTTTCACGACTACGTGTTTGGACAAGTTTAAAGTTGACGTACAGGTAAGGAACATCAAAAGAAAGTATTGGTCGTCTACCGTCGTTTATAACTAGCCTAAACCCGTGATAAAATGTGAATAACCTCTTCCTTTCTCGTTGGGTGAGGTCATAAGGACAGACCTCTTAGGGTACCTGACTCGTCAGACCACCCGGTGTCAAGTATCCCAGTGTTTCTTAACCTGTACTGACTTCACTGAATCGTACGTACCTATCGTAAGTAATGTGCAAATATCAAGGACAACTAAGTATAAGAAACTAAACACAGTCATTTTTGTTGCTCAGTAAGTGTAAACGGAGTGAGTAACGAAAAGTGTCATTGTTCGTAAAATGTGGACTAAATATGAAAACTTTACTAGTAACACTTTCAGTTAATATACTTTATTACCTCGTTTGTAGAATTAAATAAGGAACTATTGTGTTCCTAATAGCTCCGAAGTTGTTATCACTTGACCCTTGAAGGTCTACAAGTTCGACCTAAATCTTTTCCGTCTCCTTGGTTTCTAGTTTAACGGTTGTAAGCGACCTAGTAGCTTTTTCGTTCTCTTAAGGTCTTTTTTTTACACATAAAGACGAAATATCTGATACGGTTTCGGAAACTAACGTACATAGTGTTGTTTGACACCTTTTAAGAATTTCTCTACCCTTATGGTCTGGTGGAATGGACGGAAGACTCTTTAGACATACATCTAGTTCTTCGTTGTCAATCTCGGCCTATACTTTGTTGCCTGACCAAGGTTTAGCCCTTTCCTCAAGCAGTTCCGACATATAACAGTGGGACGAATAAATTGAATATACGTCTCATGTAGTACGCTTTACGATCCGACCTACTTCGTGTTTGACCTTAGTTCTAACGACCCTCTTTATAGTTATTGAAGTCTATACGTCTATAGTGGTGGGAATACCGTCTTTCGTTTCTCCTTGACTTCTCGGAGAACTGACTTTCTTCTTTCAACCGAATTTGGAGTTGTAAGTCTTTTGATTCTAGTACCGTAGACCAGGGTAGTGAAGTACCGTTTATCTACCCCTTTGTCACCTTTGTTACTGTCTGAAATAAAAGAACCTGAGGTGTTAGTGACGTCTACCACTGACGTCAGTACTTTAATTTTCTGTGAACGAGGAACCTTCTTTTTGATACTGGTGGGATCTATCGTATTATTTTTCGTCTCTGTAATGAAACAACTGTTTCCAGGTAGATCAGTTTCCATACCAAAAAGGTCAACAGTACATATCTACACTCTCAACCTGATATTTCTTTCGACTCACGGTTTCTTAACTACAAAAACTTAACACCACAACCTCTTCTGAGAACTCTCAGGGAACCTGACGTTCCTCTAGGTTAGTCAGGTAGGATTTCCTTTAGTAGAGACTTATAAGTAACCTTCATGACTACGACTTTGACTTCGAGGTTATCAAATCGGTGGACTACACTTCTTGCCTGAGTAACCTTTTCTCCGACTACGACTCTTTCTAACTTCCACCCTCCTCTTCCCCTGTTGTCTCCTACTCTACCAACCAACCGTAGTGACTGAGCTACCTGTACTTAAACTCGTTCGAGACCCTCAACCACTGCCTGTCCCTCCGGACCACACGACGTCAGACACCCCAGTGTTTCTCAGCCTGTACTGATTCACAAACTTGAATTGACTATGTTCCTATATTTCAAATTATATATGGTGGTTTATTCCTAATGGATAAATTAGAACTGAGACCCTCAACGAGAATTATTTTCTGATATAAAAAAATACAAAGATTTATCTTATGTTGGTGAAGTCATATACTTATAAATAATAATAATAAAATACTTATTATGGGTGTAAACGGGTTTAGGTAGGGAAAATTTTACGTGTCGTAGAAAAATGAGTGGACCTCTACGTTTATTACTCTATATACAACCCTTATTAATAATTCTTTTCGAGGATACACCGTAATTCAATTTGAAAAAAACATAATAGAAAACTTCTTATCGTCAAAAAACTCAAAAACAATACAGTCGTCACTAATGCCGTATTTATCTAGAGAAACTTCTTTTTGTTTTCGGTTTGAGTTATTTCATTACGTCTAGAATCGTCTCTAATGCAGACGTCTTGTTAATGAAGGAATAAAGTACCAAGTTTTACAATATGTTGTATTTGATTTTAGAGTTATTGGATGCTTCTTCCTTTATACCTTTTACTCGTTAGTTTGATGTGTTCGTTCTTCCTCG
This sequence comes from Capra ibex, assembly GCA_006410555.1. Lineage (NCBI taxonomy): Eukaryota > Metazoa > Chordata > Mammalia > Artiodactyla > Bovidae > Capra > Capra ibex. Next base: position 39,670,478 of record SJYO01046538.1, on the reverse strand, counting down.
AGGTAGTACTCTTTATTCTTAATGGTCACGGATGTCTACGGTCATCGCAAATGTAGATTCAACAAACTCAAATAATTCTCTACGTCACTTTGGATTTTTACTAACAAGAGCCCATAATTTTTCATTGTCTGACTCCTTCTAGAGTACTATCAAGATTAGTTTTAAAAACACTTCAAATTTTTTCTTTTTTGTTTCCTCGTGTAAACAATACCTAACGTAGAGACTTAATGTCTTAGTGGCTTCAACTTATTCACACCTTTAAAAGGAGTGACATCGAAACTCGGACGGTCTTAGGATGCTTAAAAAAAAAGAAACCGGTACAAATAGACCGGAAACGAACTAATGAAGGTGACTAGGTCTCGAGACCTGCAAAATGACGTTCTAAAATAAAAGTTTGTCGAGAGAAACAATATTTAAGGGAGAAATGTCTCTAGACTTTGACCAAAAGGACATTATAGACGAGTAACCAGAGAAGATCTCCTTATCAAAATTTGTAAAAATAAAACCCAGTGTCTGATGAAACACTCTAAATACATTCAATACATGGGAGTAGAATTAGTTTTCCGTAAGGATGATGACTTTCTTATTTTAGAAAAGATGTACTATTAAGAAGTTTTCCAATGTTGTTGTAGTGTAAGAAGAACTTTTGTTGGAATGATTAAAGAAGTTAAGGGAGAAAGGAAGGAAAGAAGGAGAAAGACGGGGAAGTAAGAAAAAAAACCTTGTTCGTAATAGGATTTGGGGTAAGACACGGTCAATGGTACAATCTGTGACCTCTGTAGTTCTTCTGATTCTATGACAAGACAGGAACTCAAGTGTCGAATTGACCCTTCTGTCTAGACATTTGTCTACTCACCATGAATGAAACAACGAGTCAGCACAGACTGAGAAACGTTGGGGTACCTGACATCGGACGATCCGAGGAGACAGGTACCTCTGAGAGGTCCGTTCTTATGACCTCACCCAACGGTTCGGGAGACGATTCTCTAGAAGGGTTGAGTCTTTAACTTGGTCCCAGAGGACGTAACGTCCGCCTAAGAAATGGTTGATAGTCCCTTCGGGTATGTAAAGGAAATCCGTAACCTTTGTACCCAGACTTTAAACCCTGTCTTCGGAGGTGACCTTTATTTTCTAAACCTTAAAAACAGGAACCACCGGTCAGGACTCTTACATACTCAAGTGTACCTCCTCCGTATATCACCCACTTTTTGTACCTTCCGGTGGTTCCTCTCTTGAGTCCCCTTATGACCGTAAATTTCCCGTGACCTTCTCCTCCTCCTTCGCAATTACTTCCGTTGACTGTCATCTGTCAACCCTTTGATTTTGAGTTCCCATAATTGTCGTTGTCTTTTTCGATAGCGAGAAATTTTTTTTAACCTTACGGGTCATTCGGGGTCCGTAATACGATTAACGAATAGAATAAAGACGTGTGTGGGTTGGGGGGGTGAGGGGGGGGTGGGAGGAAGGGGGGNGATACTTATCGGGTAACGGGTCACGATAGTAAAAGGCAACTAGATGCCGGTGGGGATGTTCAGTTCCGGGGAGGGTACGGACTTACAAAGAACGAGAATCAAAGATAACCTGATCCACAAATACAAACGTCATCGTGGTGCGGTAAATATAACGAGTTAATATGTAGGAAAGTTTATAAGAGAGGGAACTAAGGTGCTATTTATACAATGACAGTATAAAGTTTACGTGTTTCAACAACCGTGTAAAAGTCAGGATATCCATACACGACGTATCTACATAACTAAATCTTTAAGAAAGAGACACTACGGTGGAGATTTTACTTTAATCTCTTTCCCAATTGTATGATATACTACGTGAAATAGAGTAAGGAGAAACCTAGATGTATTTAGTATAAGAGAATCTGTCACTAAGGGTTTGGACCGACCCATAGTCTTAGTGGACCCCTCGAAAAATTTTTTACATTTAAGGTCTCAGGGTAGGGTCTACATGACTTGATCCATCGTACCCTGTAAACCCCGGTTCTTTACCCATACACGTTATAATTATTTTATAAAGAATCCACTAACACTACACAAGTGAAGTGCCCGACGGTAAACCCTTAGGAACTGATCCCAATCTTTGAAGACTCTTGTAACTAATTTTTAACAGTCACTAAAATCTCACGATAAAAGAGAGAGTCTAAGAGAGAGTCTTTCGTTCGTTAAAAATTTTTTAGAACGACAAAAAGAAGAACAATATTTATTATTACAATATTTTTAATATTTGTAACATGTTTATTTTTCCTTCCATTACATCGAAGGATTAAAGGAGAACTATACTTGTTAAGCCACTTGTGAATCATAAAAAAAGGTTACGGAAACGATTCAATAAAAAAGACTTTTTTTAATCCAGTATAAGATGAAACCCTCCACAAAGGGACTACCAAGTCTGTCAACTCGTAGACGGACGTCACATCCTCTGACCCCAAGTTAGGGACCCAGTCCTTCTAGGGGACCTTTTCCCTTACCGTTGGGTGAGGTCATATGGACGGACCTCTTAGGGTACCTGTCTCCTCGGACCGTCCGATGTCAGCCACCCCAGTGTTTCTCAGCCTGTACTGACTCACTGATTGTGATTGATATGAAACCCTTAGGTCTGATTCTCGGACGTAAACCTTCGGTTCGAATAGACCCAAGTCTAGAGTGCAGGTCAGGAATAACCGTAGGAACCCGTTTAATAATTTGGGAGACTCAGAGTTTACCTTTATTTTTATGTTGGATGTAGTATTTCATCTCCCGAATCATATTGTACGTTTTAGTTAAGAGTTATTTATAATTGAAAAATAATACCAATAATATTACCGAAGGGTCCACCGCGATCACCATTTCTTGGGCGTACGGTTACGTCTTCTGTATTCTCTACACCCAACCTAGGGACCCAGCCCTTCTAGGGGACCTCTTCCCGTACCGTTGGGAGAGGTCATAAGAACGGACCTTTTGGAGTACCTGTCTCCTCGAACCGTCCGACGTCATACCCCCCAGCGTTTCTCAACCTGTACTGACTTCGGTGAACCGTGTAAACCAATAATAATATTAACGTTAACGATGGTGATTTGAACGATTATGATATCCGTAAAAATACATTATATATAACTTGTAGGATAATGATATTCGAAAAGAATTAATAAAATATAAATACATGTTATTAAATAAATTGTTTACGGAGTCAGTGTGAATGAATCAAAAAAAGGCGGGTAAAAAGTACTAACATTTGTTAGGACGTCCCTTATAGGAACATGTATACAGAAAAGTATAAACATATTCACAGAGAGGTTATGTCCCCTAAAAACTCCGTTACTCATACTTATAAAATTATTTGAAGAAGGGTAATCGAGGTGTCAAATAAATATTTATTTTACTATTTAGTGGATTGTCACATCCTCTGACAAAGAAGTGTATGAACAGGTTTGACCTATAATTGTAAGAAGGGTTCAAAACGATTATTCGATCCATTTTAATATATAGTAACGACATAACGAAACGTAAATAAAGTAAAAATCTCTTTCCTTCGTAAATTTTGTTAGATAAACATAGAAAAAAAATCTAAATCGAAACATAAAAGGACACACGGGGGACCAAATAGAAGAAAGATTTCTTATAAAAAGGAAAAAATGGAATGAGAAAAGTAAAAAAAAGAAGGTGAGTGGAAGATTAAAAGAAAGAGGAACTAAATCGTAAACTTACTATAAAATACAGTTCCAGTAAAAGATATAAGGGAATTATAATCCACAAGAGAGTCGGGGAAGTTTAATAGAGGAGAAATAAACGGAAAAAATTCGTCTTTTGAGGTTTACTAGAGTAAGGTACTAAATAAGTTCGGTCACAAAAGAAGAAGGGACTCCAAACGTAAAACATCTTCTCCCCTCCACTGGTCGTAATATCGAAAGAGTTATGGACAAACTTTACCTTTTCTCCACCAAACAATATATAAAGGAAGGAAGGGTTTAGTTCCATAAAAGACGTCGTACAGTAACAAAGGAACTGAAAGGTCGATAATGAGTAGACGACTATCTTTTACAATGTCGAACACACTCACGGTCGTCGTCGGTTAATATAGGATTTACTACACACAACCGTACTCGTCCCAACCGTCTTGTGCAAGACAAACCACTCTACTTTTAAACGAAGTTATACACACGGACATACCCTAACTGGTGCTTGGTTTAGTGTAGTGACATCCTTGACTTCGTCAACAACGGTGTGCCATAATTTGTTGGGACTGTAGTAATTTTTGGTTTACCATAAAATCTACAAAGACAATATCGTATAATGTTCTTGTTGCAGTGGCTCTCCCGAGGTAAGAATTATAAGGTTTAAGTGACATTGTATAAATTTCAATTACAATTTATTTAATTTTAGTAAGTCACAAATAACACTTCCATTAAACATGGAAGTTCCATATAAAAGTGTAAAAAGTTCAACTTACTTCAATCAAGTGGGAATCCTGAGGTTACAAAAGTTCTCGGATTTAGTAATTTTATTATTGATTGACTTTTTTACAAAAATCACCGAATATAACATATTCAAGTTTAGATACTCCATGTATTTTTGTAATAATGGTAATGTAGATTAGAATTTCTCTATTACAGTATCAATTTAGTTTTGAAAAACGTAATTTTACCATGTGCCGGTAACTTTATACTAATCTTTTTGATGTACCTCTATTCCTTTATAAACAGTGGTACATTTCACTTATTCACCTCTTTCTTTACCGTTGGGTAAGGTTATAAGAACGGACCTCTTACGGTACCTGTCTTCTTAGAACACCCGATGTCAGGTACCCCAACGTTTCTCAGCCTGTACTGACTTCACTGACTTGTATGTGTGTGTTTCACTTATTCCATATTATAATTATACTAGTCACCGAATTGATATTTCAGGTTACTTTTATCAATGGAAAATAAACCCCCTAATTCAAGAAAAGTAACACGATAACATAACGGAAGAGGTATTTTTTTAAATACACATTATTTAGATTTGTTACCAAGTTACGAATAAGTCATTAAGTTGTCAAGATAGAAAGTGATTTATTTTTAGTCATTGTCAGTGGACTGAGTACAACGTCAGTGGGCTGAGTAAAACGTTAATTAGAGGTCTTACATAAATAAGGGACAGAAGATTTATTAGAATCTTTGAACCGGGACTTATCCAAATCGATCTTTGTTCCCAGTATAAATTTTATAATTTTTTAGTTACTCAGTCTTCTTTGTTATTTGTTTCTCTTGTCTGTGTAGGTATTGACTCACGTCTCCGACTTATAGGTACAACCTACCTTCACTTTTACACGTAGATCTTTGTCAGACGTCCCTCGGGACTAAAAAACCTGTAGTTGTGTCAAACTAATTATTTTGTTTGTGAACTAAACGTTTCTCTTCCGTGTCCAAGACCAAGGTTGAAACGACGTATTCAGGTAACTCAAAATAAAAGATCTAGCTATTTTTATTTGATAAGTTTCTTACTCTATTATGTAAACCCTTTTATGACCTGTGAAATCTCATGTTGTCTTAGGTATTCTAGAACCAGTAATTACTTTACAATTGTACAAATAAATGGGCATACGTCGTCTGTGTTATTTATAAGAATAAAAAGAGTGTACAGTGAATTATTCAGATCATTGACTTACGACTGAAAAATTTATTACGTCTAAAGTCTACGATATGTGACTTAATCAGTTTTTAGACAGGAACACTTAATACTTACTTATTTTGGTCAGGTAGGATTTCCTCTAGTCAGGACTCACAAGTAACCTTCCTGACTACAACTTCGACTTTGAGATTATGAAACCGGTGGACTACCCTTCTTGACTGAGTAAACTTTTCTGGGACCACGACCCTTTCTAACTCCCGTCCTCCTCTTCCCCTGTTGTCTCTTACTCTACCAACCTACCGTAGTGGCTGAGTTACCTGTACTCAAACTTATTTGAGGTCCTCAACCACTACCTGTCCCTCCGGACCGTACGACGTCAGGTACCCCAGCGTTTCTGTACTGACTCGTTGACTTGACTTTTGACGGTTTACATATCCTTCAATAGAAGAGATGAATATTTCGGTATAAACACAATTCACTTTATTCGTCGTATATGGTGTATACCAGTGCTCCGAGTCTCAAATCTGTGTATAAAGGACACAATTTGAGAAGGTCCTAACTAATTTTAAACGATTTGTAAATATTTATCACAACTATAAAATAATTAAGATACCTCAAGACGATAAAAAAGAGTAAAGAGTAAGTAAAAAGAAAGAAATCGCACGAGATTCGGTGCTACGGTTGCACCTCAAAACCAAACAGAGGACCAGGTAAACTAGAGTCGATACTGTAAAGTGACCCTACAGCTGACACCTAAGAGACCCCAAAATCTGTACATAAATTATATTTCGTCAAAATATATGAAGATTCTGAAGATTTCGGAAGTTGAAAACTGAATGGAACTTTTACAAATCTTTCGTGGTGTTTCAATTCATTCACCATCCTTCATTTCCTTTTCAGAAGTACTTTTATAAACCGTGAGTTAGAACCGCACGATATTTTTAAAACTTGAATTAAAATCTTTTGAATGAATTCGTTTACGAGTCTTTGAGTTTGTTAAGAATGGAGTGATATACCTGGTAGATTGTCACAGTTGAAAAATTTTCATGAACTGTTAGTAGAGACCTATTGTCATACAGATATATAATATGCATATTAATATATATAATATATAGATATATAAACCTATATAAAGATCCTTATCATGATCCCTGTCTTAATTATTAACATCATCCTTTCTTTTAAAACTTATGGAATATCTCTCACATTGGGTTTTGTCACAAATAAACAGGGTTTACCAATTTTGTTTAGAACGGAATACGTAAAATAGTGGGTTTTCGTTATAACAGGATTTTAGGGGTGTTGAATTCATAAATACAGCTAATGTTCAGAGAAAATAATAAATTTCTTTTGTGTATATAATATAGGACTTCTCAGAGAAGAGTATTCTTAATGAATTAAAAAGATTGTAACTTTGTTATACCATAATGTCTATCTGAGGACAGTACATTAGACAGAATTATGTTTATGCGTATGTCGAATACAAAAGTACACAGGAAATGTTTCATGGTTGAGTAAAATATGTGTTCGCATGTTTGTTATTATTATTTTGACAATGTTCGTGTGTCATATTAGAATTAATAAGAAGAAAGGTTCCTTTAATAACTTTACGAATACACTTGATTCCGCCTACGAGATGGGAGGGGTGTGAAGGAGTAGTCCCCAAACGAAGACTGCCTCTTATACAGTGTAACGGTGTAGTTTTTATTGATTGATATATGTGTATTTGTATGTTCGTGTTGTTTGTAATTTAGACGTAGAAAGAGAGACCAGAAAAACTATAAAAGTAGAAGATCAAAACTTCCTTAATTATAAAAACATATTGTAGTATAAAACCGAGAGACAATAGTAAGTACCAAGGGTTTAGTCCTTAGCACTTTAATGCAGGATGATAAAGGATATGTGTAAACATCAACATCAGGTCGATTAAAAGTAATAGAAGTTTGTTACCAAGGTAGAAGGGAAAAAAAAAGTTGACAGTTGGAGAGTAGATGTTCAATATTATACATATTGAACATCGAAGGGGAATATTTGTCAACGAACTTCTGGACTAATACTTTACGACACAAAATGGGGTATCTCAGACAATGAGAATCTTTGGACAAGGACTCCTATGTTTTAATCTCAATGATATGGGACTCTAAGAGTGACGAAGGAAAACTTGACCAATAGAATTTGACTGAACGTACGACAAAGGGTTTGAGAATACAATTAAAGAAACGGAACCCTGATAACTCAAACAAAATAAATACCGAAACGGAGTGGAGAAGTTGGTCTTTCATATGAGGAGATCGTGGCTGAGACTAAAGGAAGGTTCGCGAGGGAGTGGAGAATAAAGGAACGACGCCGGAGACATTCATTTTTGAAACAGAACTGGTACATAGACCAGAACCTGGAACGTGGAAACCGTCCTCGTGAACCCCGGGCACGGAAACGGTCCAAATAAGAGGGTCCTTACCCTTCAACGGTAATACTAAGAGACAAAGAGAATGGATGTTTAAAGAGATAAAGAATTTGTTTACGACGGGTAGGAAGTTTCGAGTCGAGTTCAAGATTTTTAAGATACTTTTAAAGGATGGAAATGATACAGTCAATAGTAACTAGAAAAGGTAAACCTGAGAATGGGTGCGGTGTAGACTGTAGTCTGATGTCCTATTTAAAAAGAAAAGTCATTTGAATCTCCAGTAAAACAGTTTAATGTGGTACATTATGAGAAAGAATAAGGAGTGGTTTAGAATCAACCCTTTTATCAGTAGGATAAACTTACTTTGTTCATAGAGTTTATAGTAAAAGAAGAGATCTGTATAACCGAGACCCTATAAAGGTTACTTACACATAGTTGAGTAAAAATCTTTTACATTTTACTTAAGGGTCCTCTCTCCTTTAAAGATGACAAGTCTCGTGTGGATGAAAGTCGAACTCCATTTCCAGTCCGTATCTCGTAAGTCTGATTCCCTCCTCCATCCTGCAAATCACCTACCTACTGCCCTTAGAAAAAGACTCCAGAGGACCACCTCTGTTTCTCTCCACTTTAAGGATTGTCAAATGAGAAATCTCCTACTTTGAAAATGTACCTGTCCAGTGAAAAAAGGATAATTTATGAAGTGCTACTACTATGCATTCATCCAATTTCTACTGAGGTCATGAACCAGGGATATGACAGATGAAGAAAGGTCGTTCGATCCTGATAATCAAATTTCGGGTGACTACGGTTTGAGTTTAAAAGTGTATAGATTCACGAAACTTATATCGGAGTTATCTGTCAAAATCGGTAATTCTCGATTCAGAAGACGTATGGGGCACTTTGACGTGGATTGCAGACGATCGGTATTTATTCCGTTAGGAATACCGATATTTTCTGGGGTATGGTGACGACGGAAAACCTCAAGAGACTGGGTTTCTGAGGGGACAACCGACGACCCGACAACGAGTCTGTACACTTAGGAGAGAGTTTAAGGAGAGAGGAGGCTCTTGAGACGGAGAGAAAGAAAAGACCCATCACTCGGCGACAGAGACCTTCCAGAAGAGAGACACTCTGAAGGAGAGAATTCGTTCGAACAGGGTCACGACGGGTTGTTTTGAACACGTTATGATGGTAGAGGACCAGGACCGAAAAAGGTCGAGTGTAGACTTTAGAAGTTTGAGTGGTGTCTACTTGTACCATTTTCAATTTCGTCATGGTTTAAGTCAGAGGAAAGGAGGAGTGTGGAAGTCAGTGGGATTGACGTACTCAATTACTTGAATCATGTATTAAGTCTCTTCCGTTACCGTGGGGTGAGGTCAATATGAGAACGGGTCTTTTAGGGTACCTACCTCCTCGGACCATCCGACGTTAGGTACCCCAGCGATTCTCAGCCCGTGCTGACTCTCTGAAGTGAAAGTGAGAGTACGTAACCTCTTCCTTTACCGTTGGGTGAGGTCGCAAGAACGGACCTCTTAGGGTCCCTGTCTCCTCGGACCACCCGACGACAGATACCCTAGCGTGTCTCAGCCTGTGCTGACTTCACTGAATCGACATCGTCATCGTCACGTATTAATGTTTAATTTAGTAAACCGAGTATTGTGTAAAAAGAGATTTTTAACTTCAGAGTCAAAGTCAGTCATTTAGACGGACCCTTCACCTTCTTAGTAAGTACAACTATCCTAGTTTTAAGTGTCTTACACAGAGATTTGGAATTTCCTAGACAAACTTTCCTGGTGTAAGGAAAGATGGTAATCGGTAAACAGTACCTTGTAAAAGGAAAGACGTAGAAGAGTAGGAAGTGTAAGATCAATTTACGGGAGAGACCCTGAAGGGACCGTCAGAACACCATTTCTGAGGTACGACGGTTACGTCCCCCGTACCCAAGGTAAAAACCAGTCTCTTGATTCTAGGACTCACGACGTGTCGTACCGGTTTTTTTTTTTTTTTTTTTTCGGTAAAGGATCGTGAATAGGTAGAGGACCCGACTGTATCCGGTAAGGGTGATCTGAGAGTTTTTATGAGATAAGATGAGAAAAATCGTAACTAGTTTTAACCATCAGTATGTACATAAATAAATCGTACTACAGACGATGCATAATCTGTGTGGTGTCTCAACTAATGTGTTTTATATTAAGGAAACCCAAGATTGTAATATGTTACAATACTTTACAATTCAAGATTTCTTCGGTGTCTGTACAAAAGTAGAAATATTAAGTACTTCAATGACATTTATGAAACGGTGTTTTTGTATGTACAGACCTGTTTTGAACCGAAGGGGATAAGTAAAAGTAGGTATAAGAACCCTTTGTTCATAGACTATGTAGGGACTGAGAACGGTACAACTGAGGTATCGTCGGGAAGAGACAAAACTTGAGAGGTGTTTAGAATGGAATATTGAATCTTCACTTTTTTCACACTCTCTTCCGTTAATTATGTCGGTCTAGAGACGAGGTCACATCCATGTCCAATTTACAGAAAAATAAAAATGATGTTGTCTGAAATACTGACGTTATTTCTACACTCACCAAAGGAGTTTCTATTTGTAGACTTTGTCTCTCCACCCAATGTAAGATTATCGGACATCGACGACAGTCTTTATTAAATCACGAATCACGAAACAACCGACTGGGTTCAGAAAACTTCTTCGCTTCGTACGATGAATATGGTAGTACCGACGGGTCTTAGGTGAGTAAATACACTCCACAAGACATCACGACGAGTTACTTCCGTTCTTCGGACTTGAACCATTAACTCTTACTTACAGTTCATCACAGTTCCGCGGAGTTAAGTATTCCGACTATTGAGGAAGATACTAACGTAAAGGTAAAAATGTCGACGAAGTCACCGGTTCAAACATCGGAACAAACCCTTTCACATATGTAATGTCCTGAGAACCGTGACGGACTCTTCTTCGAATCAGCAAAATAAGTAAAAATTTCCAACACCTTAAAAGGTCGATAACACTTCTAGTCAAAATATTGTATATATTTCTCTATCTTTCTTCTCTCTTTGAAAAATTTCCTGTTCTTTATTTTCTTTTCGTAAGTAGAAACAGGATGAGAAGGTCGTTAGTATGTAAATTTTTTGAAAACTGTAACCGTTATCTAAAGAAACTCTCTTTCTTTGAAGGAATTTACTTTTATATGTTTACTAATTTACTATCACTTCTTTTTAAGTTAAAGATTTTACAAAACGTTGCCATCAACAAATTTAACTTACTATATGCACAATAGAGATCGTCTCCCAGATCGAAGAGAAAGACATATCCCGATCTTTCATTTATAAAATCCGATACCTTCGGTTTATCACGGACATCGTGATAAGACGAGACCGAAACGTGTTTTCGTCGGTATCTTTTATACACTTGCTCACTCGTACCGACACAGGGTCACTTTGAATAAACACCTGTGACTCTAATCTTAAAAATCTTAGAAGAACTAATAGTAATTACCCGAAGGGTCCGCCGTGTCACCATTTCTTAGACGGATGGTTACATCCTCTGTATCCTCTACGTCCTCTGTGCCCAAACTAAGGATTCAGCCCTTCTAGGAGACCTCCTCCTTTACCGTTAGGTGAGGTCATAAGAACGGGCCTCTTAGGTACCTGTCTCCTCGAACCGGTCGATGTCAGGTATCGCAACGTTTCTCATCCTGTGTTGACTCGTTGACTCGTGCATACAGTACTTATAATAAAAAGAAAATTAAGAAAATTGATAAATTTTTACACTTTTGGTAAGAATCGAGTACACGACATGTCAATTATCCACCATACGACCTAAACCGAGTGTCCGGACCAAACGACTAAGGTCCAAATTTCTACCATCTACGAGGTATATACACGGACTCGGGGAAGAATTTTTCAATACAGAGTATCTGGTCGGTGGAACTACCCGCCCTTGACTTAGCATGAATCGTTCCAGAAATACGTTCTCAGAGACTCGAAACTCGATGTGTATCACCTAAGACAAAAAAAAAAAATTAGTTGATAAACGAGGTGTCTGTCGTTTGATAGACCCATTTCAATTATCTATCTCCCTCCGTACTTGACAGAGTTTCTGAGTAGGGAGTGGAAGGACGGGACTAGAAAGTTTTTTGCAAAAAGAAAAACAAAGAACCTGACTAGACCTTCAGTCTATACTATATTTTTTATAACACTGACTTATAATGAGACTTCAGTTCCATGGAAGAATTTCTCTCCATTACCTCTTCTAACCTTTCGTTAAACATTTGGAGGTTTTGACTTTTAAATCAAATGACAGTATACCAACCAAAAATGAATGTATGACTCAGATGGATGACGGAAGAAAAGAGGGCTTAATGCATTTTAGTTAATCGTCTTGATGAGAAAGTAATTTTCAAAAATTTTTCTCTAAAACCAAAATTTCCTAGAAAATCCTTCTCATAAAAAAAGAATAACAAAATATTTAACAGAACCAACCGTCTGTTATACCTTTAGTCGACTTTTCTATATAACTAATTAATAAAAATAGAAAAGGGACTCTCATCTTTGGACTCCGAATTGAGATTATCAACACTTTAATTTTTGTTTTGTTTGTTTTTTCGGGTTTTGTAACTTCAACAAAAGTGTTTGAGTTAGACCCACGGGGGAATTACTCTGACCCCGACGACATCTCTGCCGGTTAAAATTTGGTAAAACACGACGGACATATGGTTTCCACCATTTACTACTCTTAGTTCAGGTGACTTAACGTTCTCACTGACAGATCAAACAGATTCTTTTCCTTAATTATATATTCCGTGTATGAGTTTTAGGTCAAACTCTAAATGCACTGTTTAAGATCATCAAATTCCTTCGTCGAAGTTGGTACCCTATAAACTATTAAAACTTGTATTGAACTCTCAGTCATATTTTCGAAAGTATCGACACAACACGGTGCTAATAAGACGAATCTTTCGTTTACTGTTTTCAGTACAAACGAAAGAGCGTAAAGCACGCGAAACCCTCCGGGTTTATTTTGATGTCGTTCCTAGACCTATTTTCAAAGTCCGTAAATAAATGTACAAAGGGTTAATGTTTCAGTCGAATGATAGATCTACAAAGGGTCATTGTTCATACGACTATTAACTCCTCCAGAAACGAAACCGGAGCCTACAGTCGGTAACAGGCCCACAGACTCCGATAAATCGTAAAGATACGGTGAAATCTCTACGAAAGTCTGAAACCCACCGATTGTTCGACAAAACATACTGTGATTCTTAGAATTAGACTAGTTTACCACCACGACTTTCCGAGGGAACCAAAAATTATACTACTAGATTACGATCCTTTAACGTCAGGGAACAAAGATATGTATCTAGTTCTGTAAAATAAGACCTGTATCTGACAGTGGAGACGAGAACTTCTAATTTCCTAGAGTTCCGGTGTCCTCTTCACATTTACAGAAATAAAACAGATGTTCGTAGGAAGGAGGATGAGGGTAGGACTTGTGTAAACTGAGGTCTGGTATCGGAATTATCTTTTTACCTACCGAGTACGTCAAAATCGATATTAAGCGTATAACAACCTATAAATTTATTAAGGAATAATTACTGTGTTCGATCTAAATAAAAATTTACAACAAAACAAATATTCCAAAGGTAAACGGTCGACAAATATACGAGATGAGAGTCGGAAATCTACGACACTTTCACTGTCACAATCCGTGAGTCGACACAGACTGAGAAACGTAGTACCTGACATCGGGTGGTCCGAGGAGACAGGTACCTTAAGAGGTTCGTTCTTATGACCTCTCCCATGGGTAAAGAAGAGGTCCCCTAGAAGCACTGGGTCCCTAGCTTGGGTATAAAGGACGTAACGTCCGCCTAAGAAATGGTAGACTCGGCAAGAAATGATAGACTCGACATCACTCAGAAGTATTAGAACTAATCTTTTATCAGTACGCAGAATTAGAGTGTATTGAATCCACTTTATCGGTCAAAAACTATTCAAGGACTTCACGAAGGTCACTGAAGAACCTCTCAAATTACGAACGAGACGGGTAAGGTATACTGGTAAAACTAGTCAAGAACAGTAGCGCACAACCAAGACCGGTAACTTTTTTGATAAAACGAAATAGGTGGTGGGCCAATTATTTATGTTGTGATGTAAGATAAAATGGTATTATCAAAATCAAATCAGTCTAAGTTCTCTCAGGATAATTCCATCTAGTACCAGTATTCATTACAGGTGGAAGGACTTTTAGTTGAGTGGACTCTCGTCGATTCATACAGAATTTACTTTGTTTAGTTTACGTTTCCAAAAAGTGAACCCATTCGATATTTGAACGAGGAAAAGAAGTTTCGAATAAGAGAAAAAATCAGTCCATGATCTAAAAAACCACTAAAAAATTTTGAAAGAAGTAAACAGTAAAAGTTTTCCCTTAAAAAGAATTTTACCTTGAATTTGAGTCTTAAATTTTCTTTAATTTACGAAAAAAAAAGGAAAAGTAATATAATAAATCTATCAAACGTTTAAAAAAATTTTGGAGTCTCAGAATCATAAATTTACATTCTAAAGAATAAACCGGAGGGTTTATAACGTAATATTATGACTATGTCAATTACACTTTACTTATTTGTTCGAATCAAAACTGTACCCAAGATAATGTGTCCACCCAGAACCCGTAGTCTCTATCCAAAAGAAAGAAAAGGAAAAGACAAAAAAAAAAAAAAAAAAA
>SJYO01046538.1:39548952-39655732 GCA_006410555.1 Capra ibex | reverse complement strand
AAAAAAAAAAAAAAAAAACGATAATGTTTCTCTCTCCCTTGAATTCATTTTTAACCTCCAACGACGTCGACGATTTTCGAGAGACTTCGGGTAACTCGTCCTTGTCTCGACAACTTATTACGTCTGTTCTATTACTTGTCGTCTGTTTACTAGGGTCCTCCGAGGGGTGACCCATTTCCCTCACATATGAATCTCCGATCTAAATAATAGGATTGTAGAAAAGACCACTGGAGGTTAAATAACCTTTATGGACTCTGTAAATATTTGAGACGCAAGAAGGAGAAGTTGGTTTCGGTTCACACAAGTAGTAAAGATGGAGTCGAAGAACTTCAGTGTATCGTTTCAACGTTTTGGGTTTTGAAGGGGAGAAACTTTCTTTTTCGACTCTAAATCCGTTTCTCTTTTCTTCGTTCTTACGTTGAAACACCACCTAAACAATTGGCTTCATGTCTGTACAAAGGGCTCTGACTGCCTGTCGTGATGTCTAACTTCCGAAAGAACGAATGATTTTTAACGGTCATTTTTTCTCAAATTTGGGATTCATTGACCTAAATTATTACGTCGTGAAATGTCCATGTGAAATACAGGTCGGTTTAAACCCGATAAAAGATTGTTTCCGTCTAAACGCTCTATATAACGTAATACCCTACTGTTTAGTGGAAACAAAATTTTACTCGTAAGAATTTCCGTCCAAAACTACACTTTAATGAGAAACGTACGTTAAGTAGTTTAAACTAAATGTGTTAGAGTGTCAGTTTAAATCACTCTTGAAGTTAAACCCTGACTTCTTTAATAAGGTATTTTCTTCTCTAATCAAATGTTTCGGTACACATGTTAACAAAACTCTAAGAAACTTTATAGAATTACTCGAGGATTTCTATGACCCAGGTAAAAAAGGGGAATTGAGGTGTGACGACTAAAAGAATCTTTTTTGTTTGTTTTAGGATGGATTAAAATTTGGAATTAACAGGATAGTCCGTTTACAAGGAAGAATTCTAAAATCTCGAATTGTTCACGATTAATACAGTCATGTAATTAAATTCTGTCAGTTTAAGACTGGTGGTAACAAACAACTTTCCATGATAACACAAATAACTATAAGCATAGGTAGTAAAATCCGTATAATTCTTTTTTTCAACTCTTAAAATTTCAATTAAGATTCACTGTTATAAATTTATTATTTTTTTCAAAAAACCATAAACACATATACTTATTTACGTTACCTTTCCAAAATCAAACGTCTTCCCCAATTTGACTTACTCTAATTTACACTTGAACCTTATTAACGTTCAAAAAGGGTAAGAGGACTCTTTATGACCTTTCTTCTTTTAATCCCACTTCTAAACGTCCACCGACAACCTCCCCTACCCTAAGAATTGATGTTAATCTACTTAATTTAAATCATATCGACTTTATTTTATTATATCATCCACGACTTTCGTGGATTTACCGAATTCGTCCATATACTGAAATTCACAGGTTGTTTTATTAATTCCGGTACAGATATATTCCTCAGGTAAACAGGAAAGAAGAAAAGGAAAAAAACTGAAAATATTACTAACTGAAGACTCAAGAGCTAGTCAACTACAAATAAACTTAGTGCAATTACTTGACTAATGTAACTGATGAACGATCACAGTGACTCCCGTGGTGACATTAAAGACTTATTAGTTTGTTTACATGTATTTCGGTTAGTGTCTGTAACTCCTCGTTTGACGTATTCATATTAATTCGGACATCTTCATATAATACATTTGACACATACAGGGACACTTAATTTATGTTACCATTTCATATTGTTTTGTTTACTTTGTCTACACGAGTCTGAATACTTTAATTTTAAGTAAGTGAGTAAGTAGGAAGTTGATATAAAAATCGTAGGTGGTACTTGTCCGTACAAATACTAAACACAGGTTGACGTCACTTGTCCTAGATGTGCTAAGAACGAGATGACGTTGAATATAAAATGTTCATCTTCTCTTGTTATTTATACACATATAATTTGTCTGTATAGTGTATAATTTTACTGTTATGAAAAACTACACAACCCAAATTTTTATGTAATTATCGTAATTAAGTAAAATAAAACTTCGAAATTTTTTACATCGGTTTTGTGATTTTTTAATATATACTACGAGTGTGAACATCACATTCAATGACAGATACCCTGTCCTGACTAAATCTGTGGGAAGAAAGATGAATGGTGTAAAAAATGGGACAGGGTTCATCCGTCTGTTGATGGGGAGGTTGTATGACTGTTTTCTGTCACACCAGATATTTTTCGAACTTAACCTTTTCGAGACCTGAAATTTCGTAAAATTTCGGAGTCAGACCTGTCATTCTTCAGTAGTCTGTAAACTCCTTTCGGAGTTTACACTTTAGATCTCCGGTTTTATTTTTCTTTTATTTAGAATTTTCTACATATCCCGTATCTTTCTTTACAGGTGTTCTTTTTCTTTAGGTATTAATAAAAGGAATCTCTTTATTCTTTCATATATAGAAGATATTGTGTTCTTACGTCCACTATTCTCCTTTCGTAAGACAATTGTTCTTATAACTTTAAAAATTATAACTTAATTTTAAGTTTCTTTCAAAACTTTGATTTTGGTTCCTTTTAAGTATCTTCCAAAAATTTTTAAGTTTCTTCAGAACCTTTTATTTCGGTTCCTTGATCAGATCTACTATCTTGTACCTCTGATCCTTTTTTTTTTTATCTAGTAAAAGGGTACACCAGGTTATAAATTTATTACAAGTTCCTGAAGAACTTTTTTTTTTTTTTGTCCCTTTCTCTACCCTATTTTTATTAGTCTCTGTAAAAAAAAAGTTAAAGATCTTGACTTTTTAGGTTCAGGTCTAACTTTTCAGGTTACTTCGAGGTCATGTCGTTTACTTTTTTTCACAATGGATAATACGGAGTCCTGTGTGCTAACACTCTAAAGTCATGTGACCTCTTCCTCTTCTAGGACTTTTCAAAAATTATATTTACTTGCTTTTGTGGAAGGTTTCCTAGTTATAATCTTACCATAATATAAAATGTTAACGTTTCAACTTTTGGTCTTCTGTTACCTCCTTAAGACTCCTTAAGTCTCTTTTTTAATAAAGGTTAAATTTTAAGATATGGGTCTTTTGTATAGGTAGTAAACTCTTACAACGTCTACAAATTACAGGGGGACTTAAATCAGAGTAAGTAGGAAAGAGTCTTTTGAGAATCTCCGACATAAGATGACTTTGTTTTTAAGTTTGGTTCTTTCTTTTTCATACTCTAAGTTTTTTGTCCCCTATACTTTGTATCTTTCCAGTTTCTTTAAGGGTCTTCCTACCACTCTCTTCTAAGGCTCCTACTGTCGATACTTCGTCCGGATCTTTCGTCGTTAGGTCTCACCTCGTTTCCTTTCACTTGAGGTCCTCCTTGTATAGGGTCTTCTTTTTTCTCTACTTGAGACATGCATAGACTATATAAACTTATATAGTTTTCTATATGACTTTCTAAAAAAAGAGTGTCTCAACCCTTACTTTACCATTAACTAAGTATCTTTATTTTGTCTCTGTTTTTCACTCCCCCTCAGATCCCCCTTTTTTCGTACGTTCCATCCTTTCCTTTGTATCATAAACTACATGTAGTGACGCTTTTATCAATATATCAATACTAGTTTAACGGTTAAAGGTAACCTAGTAACTTTTTCGTTCTCTCAAGGTCTTTTTGTAGACGAAATAACTGATACGGTTTCGGAAACTGGCACACCCAGTGTTGTTTGACATCTTTTAAGAATTTCTCTACCCTTTGGTCTGGTGGAATGGACGGAGGACTCTTTAGACATACGTTCAGTTCTTCGTTGTCAATCTTGACCTGTACCTTTTGTCTGGCCAAGGTTTAACCCTTTCCTCATGCAGTTCCGACATATAACAGTGGGACGAATAAATTGAATATATGTCTCATGTAATACTCTTTGTGACCTGACCTTCTTTGTGTTCGATCTTAGTTCTAACAGTCCTCTTTATAGTTATTGGAGTCTATACGTCTACTGTGGTGTGAATACCGTCTTTCGCTTCTTCTTGATTTCTCGGAGAACTACTTTCACTTTCTCCTCTCACTTTTTCAACCGAATTTTGAGTCGTAAGTCTCTTGATTCTAGTACTGTAGACCAAGGGTAGTGAAGTACCCTTTATCTAGCCCTTTGTTACCTTTGTCACTGTCTGCAATAAAAGAACCCGAAGTTCTAGTGACGTCTACCACTGACGTCGGTACTTTAATTTTCTGTGAATGAGGAACCTTCTTTTCGATACGGGTGGGATCGACGATTTAGTGAAGTCAGCACAGGCTGAGACACGCTGGGGTCTCTGCCGTCGGGTGGTCCGAGGAGACAGGGACCCTAAGAGGTCCGTTCTTATGACCTCACCCAACGGTAAAGGAAGAGGTTACGTACTTTCACTTTTCACTTTCATTTCAGCGAGTCAGCACGGACTGAGAATCACTGGGGTACCTGACGTCGGATGGTCCGAGGAGGCAGGTCCCCTAAAAGGTCCGTTCTCATGACCTCACCCAACGGTAACGGAAGAGGCACAGGTGGGATCTGTCGTATAATTTTTCGTCTCTGTAATGAAACGGTTGTTTTCAGACAGATCAGTTCCGATACCAAAAAGGTCATCAGTACACACCTACACTCTCAACCTGATATTTCTTTCGACTCCCGGCTTCTTGACTACGAAAACTTGATACCACAACCTCTTCTGAGAACTCTCAGGGTACCTGATGTCCCTCTAGGTTGGTCAGTAGGATTTCCTATAGTCAGGACTTATAAGTAACCTTCATGACTACGACTTCGAGGTTATGAAACCGGTGGACTACGTTTCTTGACTGAGTAACCTTTTCTCCGACTACGACCCTTTCTAACTTCCACCCTCCTCTTCCCCTGCTGTCTCCTACTCTACTAACCTACCGTAGTGACTGAGTTACTTGTACTCAAATTCATTAGAGACCCTCAACCACTACCTGTCCCTTCGGACCGTACGACGTAAGGTACCCTAACGTTTCTTAGTCTAACTCACTGACTTGACTTGACTTGACTCGACCCAACACTAGTACATTTGTGACTTATAAATGATTTTTGTCTAAATACATCTTTATAAACCTATCTCACTATCATTACATACACACACACCGTCACTATACATTTTCTTATTTTTAGACATCCTACAGTTATCTATTTTGGTTTTCTGATTTTACCCGAAGGGTCCACCGTGATCACCATTTCTTGGACGGACGGTTACGGTCTCAGTATTCTCTGTGTCCAAGTTAGAGACCCAACCCATCCAGGGGACCTGGACTCCCGTATCGTTGGACGAGGTCATAGGAACGAATCTCTTAGGGTGTCTGTCTCTTTGGACCTTCCGATGTCAGGTATCCCAGAGTTACTCAGACTGTACTGTCTTCGTTGAATCGTACGTGTGTTCGTTTCTGACTCTATTATCTTTTTTTCTCAATTTCGTTAACTTTAACGATAGTGACCCTTTCCGGTGGGTAATGACACCAGGTAGGTTCAGTTAAGAACACTAGGTCTCATCACTTTACCTCTCTCGACTTCGGTCGTAGACTTCCTCGTTTCTCTTCTTCTATATGTTGTGTCCTTTAAGGTCTCCTTTTTTACCCTTTCTATTGTCTCTTCATCTAGTATTTCTTTTCCTTTTACTCTACAATTAGTCCTAAGAATTAGAATCTCTTCTTTTACTAGTTATTAAATATCTTATACTTCAAAGATCTGACCTTTTATCGATAAAATACACCGGAAATTTTTAAGACCTTATATTACTTTACTAAAAATTAAGACATCTAATCTATCATATTGTTAGATGTACAGTCGTTCTGTGTAATTTGTGAATTTACTAAGGAACCTTTCCGTAACCCGGAAAAGAGTACTATGGATGTTTAAAGAGACTTCCGATAAATTTGGAAGGGGAAAATTCTCGTTCTTCTTAAATAGTCGAGAAAACGTCAAGATCGAAAAAAAAAGGGGGGTTATACGTCGGTTAAATTTTCGGTATAATAAAAAACTCCGTAAACATTACAGTAATCTTCAACATAACCAAAAGATAATAAAACATTGTTTGATGGTGTTTGAATCACTGAATTATGTATAAATAATACAGTGTCAAAGGCGTCCAGTCCTCAGACCCGTATCGAATGAAATCAGGTGACAGCTTCCAGAGTGTTCTGACGTTAGTTTCGGAGTCTATCCGACACGAGAGTAAACCTCCGAGTTCCCCTTTTTGACGAAGATTCGAATAAGACCACGACGGTTTTAAATAAAGGAACCGACAGACTGGCTCCCGAGGTCGTAAAACGATCGACAATCGACCTCCAACGAGAGTCCAGGTTCTCCGACTAACTGCAGGGAACGACAGACCCGACGGAGTCATACTGACGACTGAAGTAGGTGGGTCCTTCTTCTCAGAGAGTAGAGTCGACCGATTTTACCTCAGAATACATTATATTGGACTACCATCCTCGGTATCAGGTGGTGGTAACGGTATAAGATAAACAATCTTCGGACTGTGACCAGGACGAGTGTGGGTCTCCTCCCTTAATGTGTTTCTGTACCTGTCATCTCTCACCCTTTAGTTACCTCCGGTGGAATGTAGACAGACGAAGTCTTCGTATTTTTTTATATCTCTTTCAATTGTAAACGTTTTAAAATTACACGTTACATCACAAATTATACTGTTAAAGAGATGTGAATGTATATAAAGTTTATAAAATTTCAAATTCTCGTTAAATAACTGTTTTGTCGAGTATTGAGACGAGATAAAAGTAGTAGGGAAACTGACCGTCACGTCACCTTGGGTCGAGTCACTAGGACGTACCATAGACAGAATGAAGGGTACGGACCGTGTCACGGACTGAGTATCATCGACTAGTTACTTACTGACTATTAGTTTACTTAGGGGATTTTACACAGTTTTTTAGTCAACATAATTATATAGGTGTTTAAGATGAGGTCGAAATGTAACAGTCCTGGATGGTACATCAATTACTAACTCACGAGGGAGACAGGATCCGTGACCAGTTTCTCATGTATACAAATTGAGACTATTGTTAAGATTCCTCCGTTGTATATAAAATTTTACCAAGTAAGGAGATTTTTAGGGTACAAACATTCAAAGTATCAAACATTTCGACTCTAAATTCGTAAAGTGAGAAAGAAGAGGGAAAATTCCATTACCAACGGATTCGTTTGTCATTGGTACTGTAATTTTGTAGAAAAAAAGGAAACTGGAGTCCACAAGTTGTCCAGAAACGGGAAACGTACTTTTCATCGGAAAGTATACATTTGGTCCTTACTAATAAAATACGTATAGGATTTTACATGAATATTTATTAGTACGTAAGTTTGTATAATTCAGTAAATTCTGAGATTAATCAGTAACAGTTCAGGACCGTTTGTCGTCCTAAGATTAACCTCTCGTCACAAACGGGATGAACACGGAGTTACTTTGAAAGTCTCTTCCCGTCGCACACGAAGAATTAGACAAAAAGATTGTCGATCATTTAGTTACTTCTACTCCGACCACCCATACTATTTAATTATACGTGTGACTGTTGAATCTTGGCATGTTAGCGAATCCCTTAATGATACGTTGATATAGGTTCATTAATATACAAAATTTACTAAATGGAGTAAAACAATTGTTATCGGGGGATTTTACTTTTATTTTTCTCTCTCTTACGATTATCGTACAATATGGTTGAAATACAACTTGAATAATTCTCCAACGGGAAAATTACTTCTTAAATTACTTAATTCTCTAAACAATACTTATTCGTAAGAATGATGAACAATTCATAAACAGTGGTGTCTGGACAGTATCAGTAAGATTAATACTAATTATGGAATAGAACTTAAGGTAGAAGTAAGTGTAAAGTCATTATTTACATTGAAGATAATATACTAGTTCCAAGTACTTTTGTCCTACTAAACGGATACTGGAATATAAAATAAGTAAAAATGTAAGTATAAATTGTCTAAAGAGACTTTCAATTGGAATACGTAGAAGATTAAAAATTTCACGTACGATAAGAACTGT
Source organism: Capra ibex (assembly GCA_006410555.1). Classification (NCBI taxonomy): domain Eukaryota; kingdom Metazoa; phylum Chordata; class Mammalia; order Artiodactyla; family Bovidae; genus Capra; species Capra ibex. Next base: position 39,647,653 of record SJYO01046538.1, on the reverse strand, counting down.
ACGAAAAGTTGGGAAATACGACAAAGTTTAGTACCAATACATGAGTTCTATTTACTTTATAGGATTGTAAAACTAATTAGAATATATATGGATCCTCGACGATGAAAGTCCGTAATAAAGTCTTATACAAAACATGGGATACCTTTTCAATGAAATTAATAGAGTTCGTAACGATTGTAAGAGTCACACAAAACACTTCAAGTTTCTTGGTACGTAATTTTAAAAGTCTAAAAAGTGACATCAGATACATATTTGACACCGTTTATTTGTCTCGAAAAAACATCCACCCAAAAAAAATCACCATGTTATGTTAGGTGTAGGTGTACTATAATACAGTACACAGTGTCTATAGAAGGAAAAGTCGAGAAAGAAAAAAAGGAAATTTAGAAAAGATGAATGAAAAGAGAAAAAAAAGGAGAAACAGGATAAAGACAGGGACAAAGCGAGGGAGAAGAAACTTAAAAAGGAGGCAGAATTAACAAGAAGGGAAGAGACGTCAAGGGGAAACAAGGACAAAGATGTCTACACAAGAGTGGTAAACGTAGGAGAAGAAACAGGACAAAGGGAGAGTAGGAAAGGAAAACTCGGGTAAGTAGACGGAGTTCCCTCAAACATGAGAGGTGGAAACATTTTCCGCTATTCGGTAGAAACGTAAACTAAAAACACCAAAATTCTCAGGAGTCAATAAGTGTGATGGTCCACAATTTTCGAGACTTTCTTTCATTTTCATTATTATACTGAAGAAAAACATGGGAAAAATAATCTAATTCTCTTAGAGATGCTCTCATATTTCCCAATGCAACTGATTATTCGAGTGACCATAGTAGTCCTTTTAATTCGGTTAATTAATCCCCGTTATTATTATTGTTATTATCATTGTTACCCGGTTTTTCTTTTGGTCTAGTAAATAGTCTGTACTTCATACGAGAGGATTCCCGAACCATAGTGTCTCCCCGTCGAAGAAATCGTCCTTCTTCGAGAGACCAGGGGTCTCGGTGACCTAGGAAGGGTCAGAGACCACAACTGCTCCTTGTGAAGTGTGTGTGTAGTAGTTCCGTAAACATCATTCGGTCCATCATACTCGCTTCACATACGTTTAGCCTCTTTACTTGGGAGAGGTCTCCAGAAGGTTTAGTGAGTTAAGAACTTCGTTAATCGTCTGTCAGATAAAGGGGAATTTGATCTACGTAAATGTAAAAGAAGTAGTAAACTTCGTACAGAAGTGTGTAAAGTCTAAGAGGTAATATTCGTCTCTATTCATGATACGTGAATAACAACTTAAGTCACCTTATTTCAGTTTGTGAGCACCATACGTTATAAGATTACAACATTTCTAGACTACTCAAAAGGGAATTTTTTTTTATTACGTTTTGTCTGATGTAAAATTAATGTAAAAGAGTCTCCATAGACCCCCTTCCTCCCAGGACGCAAATTCACAAATTACATGAATTTTTAACATAGAAGATCGTCAGAGGTCATGACTAAATTGTCCAGACTAGAAAACTTTACTTAAGGCATAGTATAAATACTACTGCCGAATAAACTCTTACTCCGATTTAGATTACTCTCCGTTAAGGAAACTACTCTCACTGTTAATGTAGTGAACTTGGTTGTGTAGTTATCGATAGAGAAGAATAGCTGTTATTTGAGTAACGAAACCCTTATTTAAATTACAACAATAGAGTCCACAACCAGTAGTAAGTACTTGTTCGGGCGAGATTGAATCCACACAGGGATTAGTACGCTTTTGTTTCATCATTTAACTTATGGCCTCTATTTGGTCTTAAAGAGTAAGTGGTAGTAAGAGTCAAAGGTATTTAGGGTTTAGAAACGAGATTCAAGTTCATCTTTCTCGATCATTTATACCTCAGAGATGTGTACCGTCTGACACGATATTGACTAAAATAAAATTAGTTTAAGAAAATAAAGAAGATGTTTAAGAAACATCATTCTTGATAATTCATGACTTTACCACTTTCACGGTTTCCGTTCCTTCGTACCGTTTAAAGATACACGAAGTACTAGAAAACCATTTAAAATATTTTTAGATTAAATTATAACACATCAGAGCTAGAAACTTACGAATTATTAACTTTAAAAATTTTTCCATTGAAAACAACTCTCTTTCTCATTACTCTTCATGTTCAGTGTCTAGATTGAAGTGATTCAACTATCTCATGTTTCGGTCGTGTGTCATTTTATACATAATCAGTTATTTATTACAACTCTGTTGACAAGTTCATTGACATTTGTTTTGGGGGGTTTAGGAACTGACTCAAGATTATAGTAATGTTTAAAATTTACCTGTACACCTTAGTGTTATTGTTTTTATTTGAAAAGAATTGAATGTCCATAAAACTAAACTTTTTCTCAAAGTTTAACAAAAAAAATAAAGATACTTCTTATAATTATTTTGACGTTCCATATATTTTATTTTCTAACTAATATAGTACCGATTTATATATAAAATAAACATCTAAAACAAGTAAGTAGACACATAAACCGTCAGTCATGTTTGCATGTTAAACCGTTTAATGTAAGTCAGATATTTGAAGAGTAGTTTCTTTTACTCTAAAATAGTCGATCTACAGGACTGTGGAACTGTGTTGTAACGATTTTTCTCCACACTAAATGAATGGACATTATAATTCTGGAAGTATCACGTTCGAACCCTAGTGAAAAGTAAAAGACGTGTTGGCCGTCTCTGTGAATTACTCTAAAAACTGAAATGTCTTTACTTTCCTCAATCGAAGGAATTTTTTCACGGATGTTCTACCGTTAGTGACTACGACTCTTTTCTACAATTTTACAACTGGACCACATTTTTAGTCTAAAGACTCCACACTCTGCTCGTCTTTGAGGAATAGAACAAACCTTTATATAACTCTTACTTGTAACTCATTCCTTAATGTCATTTTATATTTAAATCAACGGCAAATCACTGAAGTCCATTATAATGTATCTCGTCGTTTCGAGAATGGTTTTGACCAAATTAAAAGAGACTTCTCCAGTATTTCTCGGAACATTTTACCTAACTAACAAAACAGTGGACTAAAAAGTATAATACACAGTCAATGTTCCTTTTTTTATTGAGAAAAAAACCTTGGTTTGACGGAGTCTTGATCTTTTTAGACGGTGGTCTTTTCCCGTCAGTCCTTACTCTGAAGGAACCACCAGGTAACCAATTCTGAAGTACGAGGGTCACTTCTCCCACACCCAAGTTAGGGACCAACCCCTTAATTTGAGGGTGTACGACAATCCGTGTCGATCTTTTTGGGTCATTCATATTACTTTATTAAAAAAAAAATTTCCTTTTTCCGGTGGTTCAATTTGTCCTGGAAAAGTTGAAGAAATAACTTTCACACTGAATAAACTCGTGAAGGAAACTAAAGTATACAAGTTCAATCGAGACACCAAATTTTGGTAAACAGGACTCTTTCTCTCCGAATTAATTACTACTATAAATTACACGAAGTCTCACAAATTTTTACTACCCGTTACATCTATACCTATCCGACATTATTGCTCTAATATCTACCTTTCATGGACTGTTGCTCGACTAGGGGTCTTATTCGACACCACGTCTCATTAGCCCATAGTGATCTCGTAAAGACGAAATAACTGATACGGTTTCGGAAACTGACACACCTAGTGTTCTTTGACACCTTTTAAGACTTTCTCTACCCTTATGGTCTGGTGGACTGGACGGAGAACTCTTTGGATATACGTCCAGTCCTTCGTTGTCAATCTTGACCTGTACTTTGTTGTCTGACCAAGGTTTATCCTTTTCCTCATGCAGTTCCGACATATAACAGTAGGACGAATAAATTGAAAATACGTCTCATGTAGTACTTTTTACGACCCGACCTTCTTTGTGTTCGACCTCAGTTCTACCGGCCCTCTTTATAGTTATTGGAGTCTATACGTTTACTGTGGTGGGAATACCGTCTTTCACTTCTCCTTGTTTTTTCGGAGAACTACTTTCACTTTCTCCTCTCACTTTTTCAACCGAATTTCGAGTCGTAAGTCTTTTGCTTCTAGTACCGTAGACCAGGGTAGTGAAGTACCCTTTATCTACCCCTTTGTCACGTTTGTCACAGTCTGAAATAAAAAAACCGAGGTTTTAGTGACGTCTACCACCGACGTCGGTACTTTAATTTTCTGCGAATGAGGAACCTTCTTTTCAATACTGGTTGGATGTATCGCATAACTTTTCGTCTCTATCATGAAACGGTTGTTTTCAGACAGATCAGTTCCGATACCAAAAAGGACGCCAGTACATACTTACACTCTCAACCTGACACTTTTTCGACTCACGGTTTCTTAACTACGAAAACTTCACACCACAACCTCCTCTGAGAACTCTCAGGGAACCTGACGTTCCTCTAGGTTGGTCAGGTAAGACTTCCTCTAGTCGGGACCCTAAAGAAACCTTCCTTTCTACGATTTCGACTTTGAGGTCATCAAACCGGTGGAGTACGCTTCTCAACTGAGTAACCTTTTCTGACTACGACCCTCCCTAACCCCCGTCCTCCTCTTCCCCTGCTGTCTCCTACTCTACCGACTTACCGTAGTGACTGAGTTACCTACACTCAGACTTACTTGAGACCCTCAACCACTACCTGTCCCTCCGGACCGTACGACGCTATGTACCCCACCGTTTTACAACCTGTGCTGACTCCCTGACTTGACTTGACTCTCCGATGTTCAGATTTACTACGACAATCATTGAAAAATTTCTTTGTATTTATGTTATACTTATTATTTCCCATAATGGAAATAATTAATTTTTAACTAGTTTACAAAGAAACAGAGTACTATGTCGTCTCAAAGGGACCACCGAGTCTACCATTTCTTAAACGAACGTTACACCCTCTGGACCCAAACTAGGGACCGAACCCTTCTAGGGGACCTCTTCCCGTACCGTTGGGTGAGGCCATAAGAACGGACCTCTTAGGACTACCTACCTCCTCAGACTACTCCCTGTCAGGTACCCTACCGTCTCAGCCTGTACTGACTCATCGATACGTGCTGTGTTGTCGTACTATGTCCTTCTATAAAGTGAGAAAGACAACAGAAAAGGTATTGTGACGAAACTTGATGGACGTCGGACCTCCTACAGGAAAAATTTTGTTTGAAAATGACCTTAAATCAACTAAATGTTGCTACACAATCAAAGGTCCATAAGGTACATGTTTACGGAAACGACCCTCCTATAAGGTGAACTGACTGTAGTGTGACCTGTCTATGGTCTGTAGACGAAAAAACTAATTTCGTCTAGACGTTCAGTTTCACATAGAATGAAAACTGACATGACAAAATGGTGATGGTTTTGTTTTTTCCTGTAGGATAACTGTATATGTGTGATGATATATATTACATCTATTGATTATTTCTAGATGACATATCTTGTCCCTTGAAACGACTTATGAGACATTACTGGAAATACCCTTCTCTTAGATTCTTTCTTACCTATATACATATGTGTACTGACTAATTTTTTTAAAAAAAATTTCCTGTTAGAGGTCCGATGTCGTCCAGGAAATACAGGAAAATTTTTCAGTAAATACATCGGATGCTTACGTGTTATTTTTAGATTTTTTACACTTTAGGTTATTTTCCGAAAATTTTTGTCAGAGTACTTTAACGACATAGGTTTTTGTCTTCGTCTGTACTATCGAGATCCATACGACTCGGAAACATTGAGAGATGAGGGGTCATCGAGGAGGGAGCGTCTGAGTCCATCATCCACACTGATCGTCGTCCACGAGTCATTTATAATCGTCAACCCTAATACTAGGAGTCCATCTTCCGAATGACAGGACGGGCGAGGGACCATATTACCCACACGTCGACGCGCTGGGTCCTGTTCAGAAGTACAGGGTAGTGATTCCACTCAGGTCTCTTCCCTGAATGTCGGGACGGACGAGTCCTCACACTGGACCCGGTCCCTCCTCCTCGACTCGGACACGGTCCTTTCTATTGGGTCTCGGGGTCCAATCTCCACCCCCCGTAGAACTACCGTTACGGTCCACACCCACCTTGTTCCTCCCCAGTCACGGCTCGTCCCGTCAATCCCGAAGTTAGTAACAGAGACCGTCCGAAACCCTGAGTAGATAGACTCTTTTGGGAGTGCGTCCTCCTCCTCGTTAGCCTCCTGTGGCCTTTCGAAGGACTCCTCCCCCACACTCCGACGTCCTCTCTCCCAACCCCACCCCTTCCGGGACGAGTCCGTTCGTCCCTCATCCCCATCCTTTCTTTCTCTGTAAGATTATATGACGATGTTTAAGAGTGTGTAGTATATAATAAATAAATTGATTAGGGTAATAAGTGAAGGTTAATAACAATCGACCCGAATAAAAACAAACCACATTTATTGTCAAAAGTAAATTGTATTTTCATTTTGTCTTATATGTTAAGGTTCATTCGTGGACAAAAGTATAAAAATACAAATTTATATTCATATTTTTGTATTTTCGTATCATTGTGTAAACCTTTATCAACAAATAATACACGATAATACCACAAGCCGCAATAAAAATTAGACCACATAGACACAGGACCCAACTGAGCGATTCTTCAACGAGTGGTAGGATCTGTCGCAAGAATGTACAGTCAGGTTTCGAAGGTTTTACGTACAAGACCCCCTCTCGGTAGGTCCACTTTTGACGTAAAGGAACATCCTGGACCACAGTTTTTAGAGTGTAGAAGTAAACACGACATTAGAGAAGAAATCTTCGTTCAGTAATTTAGACCAGGTGTAAGTTACTCTCTAATCTGAGGTAGAAAACTACTCACAATCAACATTTATACAAAAAAATAACGTATTGTTTTACCAACAATAATATATAGGTAGAAAAAGCATAAAAAAGGTAATACTAAATAGTTTCCTGTAACTTATATATCAAGGGACATGATATGTCATCCCGGAACAAGAAATTAGTAAGACATATATTATCGAACGTAGACGATTAAGGTTTGAGACAGGTAAGGAGTGGGTGTATTCTTGGGTAGGAAATCGACTTTCGGTGTCTCACCGAAGTCATTACGGTGTACCTCGGTCTTATTAGTAGATAGGGTCAGGAAGAATTTAAGGACTAGGTTCTTTATTACTTTATTTTACCTTACCGGTGATAACTCGACGATTCAAACCCTCAACAAAGTATACGTCGGTATCCATTAGTCCTACTGGGGTATGGGAAGTAAGGCGTAAGTAGTTGACAATTGTAAAACGGTGTAAAACGTACGCGAGAGAAAAGGGGACTTAGTAAATTTTTATTGAACGTTCATAGTACTGTGAAATAGAGTCATAAATCGTACTTAAAAAGGAAGTTTTAATGATATGGTAATAGTGAGGGTACTATAAATTCTATCTATAATATATTATATGTCACACTCACACACACGTACGAGTGAGTCAGCACAGACTGAGAAACGCTGAGGTACCTGATATCGGATAGTCCGAGAAGACAAATACCTTAAAAAGTCCGTTCTTATGACCTTACCGGACAGTAAAGGAAGAGGTCCCATAGAAGGACAGGGTTCCTACCTAGGACTTAGAGAACGGAGAGGACACAACCGTCCGTCCAAGACATGGTGACGCGGTGGACCCTTTGGTATATCACACTTGATATATCGAGAATTTTTTTTAAGGTCATAGATTACTTCCTAATGTACATCGCAAAACAACAGTGGAAAGAACTTAAAACAAAATTGAATAATGTTATTCGACGACGGAAAAACAGAACGTACGAGAACTATTGAAACTCCTCAGGTCTCGTCTTACAGGATGGTAGATCTATATATTTTAGTAAAGGAGTACTAATAGAACCCCAATTTATAAAAAATGTTCTCACGTTAGGTCCCACTATAGTGAAAGGTAATATTGGATACTCCTCCATACGTTACGGTCAAACATGGTAGTGACTATTACGAACTAGTTAAACTATTAAACTAATTGCACTACACGTACTCTAAAGAGTCAACACTAATTCCACTACGGGTACTATATATAATGTATATAGATAGAAGGAAATATTAATTATTCTTGAGCCATCCAACTATGAGACTCTGACACACTGAGAGGACAATGGGATGTTGACAAGGGTTTAACAAACATCGTGAGTAAGTACTAGAAACGAACCGAGTCAATAATACATCCACCAACGTATTATCAGGAAACGATTAAGAGACAAAGAAAGATGTAAACAATGAACCGTAAGAGAGCTTTCCTCAAGAAGTCAATAACATAAAAGTAAAGATTTTAAAGGTGAATCAAGAAGAAATATAGAAGATAAGGAAACGACTCAGAGGGATAAAAAACAAAGCTCACGTAGACATTGTGAACAACTTTATAAAATTAGTGCACGAGTCAACGATTCAACACGGACTGAGAAACTCTGTGGTACTTTACGCCGGACGGTCCGAGAAGATAGGTACTGTAACGGGTCCGTTCTTATGACCTCACCCAAGGACGGAACTTTACAAACAGTCGATTAAGACAAAGACAACCGTAGATAAACCACAGAAAAGTATCAAACTCTAAATAAGATATCGGTCGGGGGAAACATTAAAATTGGGGAAGTGTAAACTACAAAACTAAAGTTGACAACTATATAATAACGAGTATTGTCTACAAGACTTTATTTATGTATCAGGATCAAATTTTATATATATATGATCTACTTTCCTTATACATATACATTTAATCTATTTGAAAAATTTTCCTTCAGAACATATAAATTTGTTTATTAATAACTAATACATGTTTTACCGAATATACTTTATAATAAGAAGTGAAGATTTTTATAGTAGTCCTATATAAAATTTCTCCTAACGAATAATAGCTTAAAAGTTTATGTTTTTACGGGTAAAAGAAAAAGAAGAGTAAAGGGATAGTCAAATTTTTAATTTAAGTATTAACTTAAATCTTCTTACCCCGGGTCTTATAAAATCTTAAACCATGTAAAAACGGGTGTCTCCCAGGAGTAATTTTACCGTTGGAATAAGAACGTCAACGAACCCCGTTTTTAGAACCACGAGAACTAAGAAGAGTAAGAGAAACAGAGTAATAGAGAAATCGATACCTAGGTGCATAGAATAAGAGGGAAGTAAGTCCAGAGGAGACAGGGGAGGACCGGGACGTATGTTTTATTAGGGGGAGGAGTCGGGGTGGGGTGTGTATTCGAAAGGGAAAGAAGGAATGAAACGAAATAAAAAAAAAGAAGTATGGTAAATAGGGATGAACCTCATAAGACGAACACAAATATGTTTGACATTCAACATAGTCCCAGGACAAGTCAAGTCAAGTCAGTGAGTCAGCCCAGGCTGCCAAACACTGGGGTACCCGACGTCGTGCGGTCCGAAGGGACAGGTAGTGGTTGAGGACCTCGAACGAGTTTGAGTAACAGGTAACTCAGGCACTACGGTAGATTGGTAGAGTAGGAGACAGTGGGGAAAGAGGAGGGTGGAAGTTAGAAAGGCCGTGGTCCCAGAAAAAGTTACTCAGTCGACAAGTGTAGTCTACCGGTTTGATAACCTTAAAGTCGAAGTCGTAGTCAGGAAGGTTACTTATAAGTCCTGACTATAGGAAATCCTACCTAACCAACCTAGAGGAACGACAAGTTCCCTGAGAGTTCTCAGAAGAGGTCGAGGTATCAAGTTTTCGTAGTCAAGAAGCCACGAGTCGAAAGTAATATCAGGTTTAGAATGTCGGTATGTACTGATGACCTTTTTTTTATCGAAACTGATATGTTCTGGAGACACCCGTTTCTTTACAGAGACGAAAAATTATACGACAGATCCAACCAGTATCGAAAAGAAGGTTCCTCATTCACAGAAAATTAAAGTACCGACGTCAGTGGTAGACGTCACTAAAACTTCGGGTTCTTTTATTTCAGACAGTGACAAAGGTAACAAAGGAGTAGATAAACGTTACTTCACTACCCTGGTCTACGGTACTAGAATCAATAGACTTACGACTCAAAATTCGGTTGAAAAGTGAGAGGAGAAAGTGAAAGTAGTTCTCCGAGAAAATCAAGAAGAAGCGAAAGACGGTATTCACACCACAGTAGACGTATAGACTCTAATAACTATAAAGAGGGCCGTTAGACCTAAGGTCGAACACGAAGTGAGACAGGTCGTAAAAAGTACTACATGAGACGTACATTCAATTTATTCGTCCCACTGTTATATGTCGGAACTGTATGAGGAAAGGGTTAAACCTTGGTCAGACAAAAGGTACAGATCAAGATTGACAACGAAGGACTGGACATATGTCTAAAGAGTCCTTCGTCCATTCCACCAGACCAAAGGGTAGAGAACTTCTTAAAAGGTGTCAACTGACACTAGGTGTGTCAGTTTCCGAAACCGTATCAGTTATTTCGTCTTTATCTACAAAAAGACCTTGAGAGAACGAAAAGGTACTAGGTCGTCTACAACCGTTAAACTAGAGACCAAGGAGACGGAAAAGATTTAGGTCGAACTTTTAGACCTTAAAGTACCAAGTGTATGACAACTTCGGACCGAACCTCTTAAACCCCGTAATGAAACGACCACATACTCTACTCACGTCAACACACCACCAAACTCGTAAGAAACCGTAACGGAAAGAAACCCTAACCCTACTTTTGACTGGAAAAGTCAGGACACCGGTGACGACTCAAAAAGTTTAAACGACCGTATAACTCACGTCGTGAAAGTGTCGTAGTGAGAAAATCCTAAACTTTATCGAGTTGACCTTAAGGTAGTGGAGGTGATCGAAAGAAGCATCACGACGAAGGATTCCGGGTGGACTGAAGTGTAAGGTCCTACAGACCGAGATCCACTCACTAGTGTGGTAGTACTAATAGACCCAGCACTTCTAGAAACACATCAAGACACATAAGAACGGTGGAGAAGAATTATAGAAAACGAAGACAATCCAGGTATGGTAAAGACAGGAAATAACTCTGGTAGAAACGTACTTTACAAGGGAACCATACAGATTAAAAGAACTTCCCTATAGATCAGACAGGGTAAGATAATAAAAGGAGATAAAGAAACGTAACTAGTGACTCCTTCCGAAAGAATAGAGAGGAACGATAAGAAACCTTGAGACGTAAGTTTACCCAAATAGAAAGGAGAAAAGAGTCGACAAACATTCCGGAGGAGTGTGTTGGTAAAACGGCAAAACGTAAAGAAAAAGAACCCCTACCAGAACTAGTGACGGAGGACATGTTACAGTGCTTGGAGGTTGGTATCAAGAAGTCCGTGAGATAGACTAGATTAGGGAACTTAGATAAAGAATGAAGGTGACATATTAGTATTCCCTAGACTAAATCCACTATAGACTTACCTCATCACCAAAGGGGATGAAAGAAGTTAAATTCAGACTTATACCGTTATTCCTCAAGCACTAGACTCGGTGTCAGTCGAGGACCACCACAAAAACGACTGACATATCTCAAAGAGGTAGAAACCGACGTTTTTTATATTAGTTAGACTAAGACCATAACTGGTAGACTACTACAGGTACACATCTCAGAAGAGAACACAACAACCTTCTCCCACAAACGATACTGGTCACGCAAGAGAACTGTTTTGAGACAATTGTGTTCCGGTTTAAACGACAATGAAGTCCGTAGAGAACTGAAGGATGAAAACGTAAGGTCAAGGGATATTACTTTCCTTGTAGAAAAAACCCACTATCAAGATCTTCCAGAACATCCAGAAATAAATCGGTAAGTTGAAGTCGAAGAAGTCGTAATGACCAACCATAGTCCCACCCCTCAAATGAAACGACGAAATAGAATCTCAAGTCTCATTATACATCATACAAAATCTCAGAGTCATTTATAAACAACCTACTTACCTAATCATTCTCTTACCTCTAAGATTACGTATTTACTGAAATGACTTCTATTCGAACAGAAACATATAAAGTAAGACTATACAATAGACACAAAGAATATAACGAAGTAAAATTACAATACTTCGGTTCGAATGTGAAATTCTGTTTTTTAATTTAAGGGATTATTCTGTCTCTCTGTGCAAATAGTGTTTGTTGGTTTTATTTCCAAACAGAGGTAGAACTATACCATACATAATACCCGACATTAATACCATGCATCATACCTGTCATACGATTATTACCAGAACCGTTTCTTATTGCCCCTCAAATTAACGTTCAGTAGTGACGTGAACTCAGGTTGGAAAGACACATCTCGGTAAGTAGTACTCACTGTCGGGTCTTGTCCTCCCCTTCGTCATCTAAGAAGGCGTCTGGTGAGACGGGGAATAAACGGAGTGGGACAGAAGTCAAATGTCAGGAGAAACAACCGACGTCAGTAAGGGTCTCCTGCATGAATAGTGGTACCTTTTTTTGGGCTTACTGTAGTCGTCGTCGTGAATTTTGAGACACGAGACTAGGTTATTTATTACACACGAGTCACACACTTTCACAACCTCGTCGGGGATTACAATAGTTTCGGTTCATCCCACTCGTGTGTGACTGGTCGGAATGAACCCTCGACCACTCTTCTCGGTAGAGTCCGGGACGGGGTCTGGACGGAAAAACTTTAGAGACAATTAGACAGACCTGTGTCCTCGGACTCTTTACGACTAGATATCTTCTAGGCTTATCACGGATTTCGTGGTCAAGAAATCCTGAATTCTTCGTAGTACAGTATTTATCTTAAGTTGATTCCACTCTTTTGATTCGAAGAGGACAGAGTGGACCCCCTCACATTGTCTTTATCTTCAACTTAATTGTGACTTAACTAGATACACCCAAACACTAAGGGTTTCGAAAACATACATTTAGAGTCAAGTAAAGGGCATTTTACCCATAATAGTAAGGACAAAAGTCACCTCATTTGGTAAAAAAGTCTTTTCACTCGACTGAGAGGATCACTGTGACGATCATCTCCGTAATTGTTAGTCGTCCTGGTTAAAACCCTGTGTAGGGAGTAAGGTTAAGTCAAAAGAGAATGGAGTAATATTTTAAAGTGGAGAAAAATTTCTAAACGGAGGAAGGAGGGAAGAGGGAAGAGAGGGATGAGAGAAGGAAGGAGAAAAAAGAAAGAAAAAGAAAGTAGGAGAACTATTTCTTACTACGTATCGATCAGTTTCGTGTAAAATAAAAAGAGGAGTATTGACTTAGGGTTTTAGTAAATTACAGCGTGTCGAGACTCGTCTAGCTAAAACCTACGAAGAAATGTTTAGTGAATTAACTTAGGTAGACTTTCCGGAGACGGAGACCACTTACAAGTAGTAAACCAATTACAATATATCTATGTCTGATTCACATGTAAACCCTAGTCGATTTACCCATGAGTCGTGATATCGTTGACCATTTCTCTAGGGATTTATTTACTCTGGTGAACACTTTTAACGAGTCAGTATAAACTGAGAAACACTGGGGTACCTGCTATCGGACGGTCCGAGGAGGTAGGTACCTTAAGAGGTCCGTTCTTATGACCGCACCTGTCGGTAAGGGAAGAGATCCCCTAGAAGGGTTGGGTCCCTACCTTGGGTTCAGAGGGTGTAACGTCCACCTAAGAAATGGTAGACTCGGTGTTCCCTTCGGGATTTACTCTGGTACATCAAAACCGAATAAAGAATTTATACATGTAAGTGTAGTATTTACAAAAACGACGATGTTTCCTTTTTACATTGTATTAAAACCCTCCTTATTATTTAACACTCTTAAACCCTTCTCACTCCCTGTACACATCATCAAAGGATTCTTCTAAAAGTTTCGTATATACTTTTTCATCTTTCATAGAGATAAACTGAATTACACACAACCGTCCTCCCGTCCTCCCCTCTGTCGTCTTCCGATACGAGTACATGTGGATACCCCATCCAAATTATGGATGAATTTGTAGAAAGGACCGTCGTAAAATCCAGTAGGACATATGAAAGTCAAGACAAGTCAGCGAGTCAGTACAGACTGAGAAACGTTGGGGTACTTAACGTCGTGTGGTCCGGAGGGACAGGTAGTGGTTGAGGGCCTCAAGTGAGTCTGAGTACAGGTAGCTCAGCCACTACGGTAGGTCGGTAGAGTAGGAGACAGCAGGGGAAGAGGAGGACGGGGATTAGGGAGGGTCGTAGTCTCAGAAGAAATCGACCATAACAACACTTTAACCCCTACCGACTGTTATTGTCGTGACTGTCCTAATATGAAGTCAACTGTTTTATAAGTCACTAATTCCATCTCACATGAATCTACTCGACGTCACTTAAGACTACTGATCGTACAATTGACCTCTTCCGTTACCGTGGGGTGAGGTCATGAGAACGGACCTTTTAGGGTACCTGCCTCCTCGGAACATCCGACATCAGGTATCCCAGAGCTTGTCAGTCCGTGCTGACTCGTTGAAGTGAAAGTGAGTAACCTCTTCCTTTGCCGTTGGGTGAGGTCATAAGAACGGACCTCTTAGGGTCCCTGTCTCCTCGGATCACCCGACGGTAGATACCTCAACGTGTTTCAGCCTGTGCTGACTTCGCTGAATCGTCGTCGTCGTCGTCGTCGTCGTCGTCGTCCAATTGTGAGATGGTCGAGAGAAGACATCTAAAAAACGACTTTTATTACCCTTTTGACTTCCAAAAATTTTCCAAAAATAAGGAAGTGTTTGGAGTGTTAATTACCGACAACCACCTTCCCTCATGTGTTTTATAATGTACATTGTCTAAATAGCCCAAACATCTTCAGAGTTTTGACCAAGACAAACCCTTAGATTTTAGGTCAAAATTCCTTTATGGTGAACCCATCGGAGACACGAGGGTAGTTCTATGGTCTTTCGAAATTCAATGTTTTTATACCGTGTCCCTTATTCTCAACTGTAAGACATGGACGTGATCATCCAGAGCTCCCGGGTTCGTTACACATACCAGACTTGTGACCCATGTAGTACACTTAAGAAATACGTGACACAAGAAGGTAGTCGGTATAAAGTAGTCGTTAGTAAATTAATTTTTGACCTCGTGATATCCTCCAAGTATGGAATAACGGTAATAAATTATAAACAAAATACTGGTTGGTCCTTCCCCAACACCTTTCGTCGTTAAAAAGAGAACCCCTTATCAATGTTAGTCTTGGTAGTTGGGGTTTACATGTATTTTGTCCTAGATTCAGTGTAAATAGAGGGTGGTCTCTTGGTCTTTGAGTCACTGATACAGAGGTCTTAATTTTTAATTATCGGTATTTTCCCTGATATTTTCTCCACTTTTCCTACATCCAAAACATTGTTATGTGTTCCTCGTGGATCTCCTGGTAAATAAACGTAAAACCTCGACCACTCAATGTTTCTACCAGTTAAGTCCAATTATCAAAAACTTTACTTTTTCGAAAAAATTTTTCGGACAAACCTTTTTGGTTGAACTTGAGTCACTTTGGTACAAAACTTTACTTTCTAAAAATAGGACTTAAAGATCAAGTTGACTGTTACTTTACGTTGGGTTATCAATATTTTAGAGAAATAAAACATTACGAACTTATGTTAAAATAACATTATTGTAATTTAAAACAAGGTTAAAATACTCATAAACATTTTAGTTTATAACTAAGAGAGATTCACCCTTTTAGTGAAACTAGAAAAATTTTTTAATTAAACAAATAAAATTAACCTCCGATTAATGAAACGTTATAACACTACCCAAAACGGTATGTTACTGTACTTAGTCGGTGTCCACATGACCTCACTATTACGTTATTATCATAAAAGATTAAGTAAAGTATCTCATCCAGGATGACTCAATAGGTAAGACATATAATTACACATATACAATTAGAGTTAGAGGATTAAATAGTGAAGGGGGTACAAAGGGGAAACCATTGTACCATTAGTTTGGTATTTAAACTAAAAGTTTAGACTCAGACAAAGACAAAATATTTATTCAAGTAAACATATTAAAATTTAATCTAAAGTGTATATTAAATATAGTATATAAACAGAAACAGACTGAGTGAAGTGAATCATACTATGAGATAGGTAGGTACAACGATGTATACCGTAATAAAGTAAGTAAAATACCGACTCACTATGAAGTAACATATACACATGGTGTAGAAGAAATAAATAAGAGACAACTACCTGTAAATCCAGCGAAGGTACAGAACCGATAACATTTATCACGAAATCACTTGTGACGTCACGTACATAGAAAAGTTTAAAACTAAAATAGATCCATATACGGGTCCTCACCTTTAAGACCTAATATTCCGAACCTTAAAACTTGTAATATAAGTTGTCTTGTT
This sequence comes from Capra ibex, assembly GCA_006410555.1. Taxonomy (NCBI): domain Eukaryota; kingdom Metazoa; phylum Chordata; class Mammalia; order Artiodactyla; family Bovidae; genus Capra; species Capra ibex. Next base: position 39,631,413 of record SJYO01046538.1, on the reverse strand, counting down.
AACCATGAAGCACGACCAGTCTCATTTTAACCACCATAAAGTGACTTATTTTAACAAAGATATCGAAGTATACTCTTCCTAATATGAAATGTAAATATATATAAAGTCAAGTCAAGTCAACGAGTCAGCACAGGCTGAAAAACGGTGGGGAACTTAGTGTCGTACGGTCCGGAGGGACAGGTAATGGTTGAGGACCTCAAGTGAGTTTGAGTACAGGTAGCTCAGTCACTACGGTAGGTCGGTAGAGTAGGAGACAGTAGGGGAAGAGGAGGACGGGGGTTAGGGAGGGTCGTAGTCTCAGAAAAGGTTACTCAGTTGAGAAACGTACTCCACTGGTTTCATGACCTCAAAGTCGAAATCGTAGTAAGGAAGGTTTCTTGTGGGTCCCGACTAACGGTAGTCTTACCTGACCAACCTAGAGGAACGTCAGGTTCCCTGAGAGTTCTCAGAAGAGGTTGTGGTATCAAGTTTTCGTAGTTCAGAAGCCGTGAGTCGAAAGAAGTGTCAGGTTGAGAGTGTAGGTATGTACTGGTGTCCTTTTTGGTTTCGGAACTGATCTGCCTGGAAACAACCGTTTTATGACAGAGACGAAAAGTTATACGATAGATCCAACCTGTATTGGAAGGAAGGTTCCTCATTCGCAGAAAATTGAAGTACCGACGTCAGTGGTAGACGTTACTAAAACCTCGGGGGTTTCTATTTCAGACTGTGACAAAGGTGACAAAGGGGTAGATAAAGGGTATTTCACTACCCTGGTCTACGGTACTAGAAGTAAAAGACTTGCAACTCGAAATTCGGTTGAAAAAGTGAGAGGAGAAAAAGAAAGTAGTTCTCCGAAAAATCGAAGAGAAGTGAAAGACGGTATTCCCACCACAGTAGAAGTATAGACTCCAATAACTATAAAGAGGGCCGTTAGAACTAAGGTCGAACACGAAGAAGGTCGGGTCGTAAAGAGTACTACATGAGACGTATATTCAATTCATTCGACCCCCTGTTATATGTCGTGACGGCATCAGGAAAAGGATAAACCTTGGTCAGACAACAAAGTACAGATCAAGATTGACAACGAAGGACTGGACGTATATCCAAAGAGTTCTCCGTCCACTCCACCAGACCATAAGGGTAGAGAAAGTCTTAAAAGGTGTCAAAGAACACTAGGTGTGTCAGTTTCCGAAACCGTATCAGTTATTTCGTCTTCATCTACAAAAAGACCTTGACAGAACGAAAAAGGTACTAGGTCACCTTCAACCGTTAAACTAGAGACCAAGGAGACGGAAAAGACTTTGGTCGAACTTGTAGACCTTCAAGTGTCAAGTGTATAACTACGTCGGACCGAACCTCTTAAAACTCGTAATGTAAATATATTTTTTACAAACTCTATTTAATGTAAATATAGCTCAAGGGACCACCGAGTCTACCATTTTTCAGACGGATGTTACGTCCTCTGGGTCCAAGTTAGAGACCCACCCCTTCTAGAGGNAAGATTGACAACGAAGGACTGGACGTATATCCAAAGAGTTCTCCGTCCAGTCCACCAGACCATAAGGGTAGAGAAAGTCTTAAAAGGTGTCAAAGAACACTAGGTGTGTCAGTTTCCGAAACCGTATTAGTTATTTCGTCTTCATCTACAAAAAGACCTTGACAGAACGAAAAAGGTACTAGGTCACCTTCAACCGTTAAACTAGAGACCAAGGAGACGGAAAAGACTTTGGTCGAACTTGTAGACCTTCAAGTGTCAAGTGTATAACTACGTCGGACCGAACCTCTTAAAACTCGTAATGTAAATATATTTTTTACAAACTCTATTTAATGTAAATATAGCTCAAGGGACCACCGAGTCTACCATTTTTCAGACGGATGTTACGTCCTCTGGGTCCAAGTTAGAGACCCACCCCTTCTAGAGGACCTCTTCATTTACCGTTGGGTGACGTCATAAGAACGGACCTTTTGGGGTGCCTACCTCCTTGGACCATCCGATGTCAGGTACCCCAACGTTTCTCAGTCTGTACTGACTCGCTTAAGTGAGTGAGTGAGTGTAAATAAATATAGTCCGAAGGGAGTACCGATTTACCATTTCTTAGGTGGACAGTTACATTCACGTACCTCAAGCTAGGGACCTAACCCTTCTAGGCGACCTCTTCAAACTGTAGGGATGACGGAGTCATTGTCTTCATGTCCTTTTCACCGTACTAAGTGTCACGACCGTCGAGAGACACCGGTGCCTCGTTGGTCTCGAACTTCCAGTTATCCTTCCTATAGTGTTGAAGACTCCTGTCACCCTTCCGTTAGCTCCGTAGTCCCCTGTCACCCTTTCGTCATCTTCGAAGTCTCCTGTCGTTAGTCCTCCACCGTTGTTTTCATCGTCTAAGGTTTTGTTTCCGGTCTTCGCCTCAAAATTATTTCGTAAACCTGTCATTAAACTTCATCTCCTAAATAAACCATTTTTGTCTTAATACAAGTCGTTGTACCTTGACTTGTAATAAAAAGTATGTTTCAATTTTCGTGCAACATAAAGGAAGGACTGGTGAACGGGTCAGGGGTAGAGAAACTCTCTCTTTTCGAAGTAGATTTAATAAAGTAGACTAACTACTAACAGTAAATATTGAAATAACGATGAAGACAGAGCCCATAAGGAAACCTTTTCCCCATACCTAAGTAATGTATAAGATTACATAACGACTATCTAATATTCTGTTTCACTTCGTACATAGACCACTATGAAAAATTCAAGTGGACAGAAATATGAATCTTTACAAAGAGTTGTCATCCCAAGGGACCACCGAGTCTACCATTTCTGAGATGACGTTACGTCCTAGGGACCCAGTCCTTCTAGGGGACCTCTTCCTTTACCGTTGGGTAAGGTCATTAGAACGGACCTCTTAAGGTACATATTTCCTCGGACCGTCCGATGTCAGGGATCCCAACGTTTCTCAGTCTGTAGTGACTCGTTGATACTGAGTGTTCATACGAATGGACCCTTTAGGGTACCTGTCTACTCGGACCACCCGATATATCAAGTACCCCAGTTGAATCGCTGATTTGTCGTCGTTGTTGTAAATATAGTGGGTAAGGATTCTAAAGGATATGAAACCCTAGAATTGTTCCAAACAACTTACTGATTAGTAGAAGGTAATAAGAGGCACGGTTTACTCCCGTTATCCTCTTTGCCGTGTGATGAGTAGGGGTAACCGTCTACTACTCATACTCTTTTCTCTCCGATCTCCAAACGGTTGTAGAATTTAAATTTGTCAAGTTGTATAGAAAACCGACGGTCTTCTTTGTATTTCACCTCTCTATATCCCCTATTAGACCTGGAACCAACGTCGAATAGAAACTGACCTTCAACTCCTTTGGAGAAGTATGGAGTCAGTAGTGTCTAGACCAACGAAGGTCTTTCACCGACAGTTCAAAGAATGTTTAACGGAAATCAAAACATGATAAACCAGAAGGGATTACCGAGTCTACCATTCCGTAGACAGATGTTACGTCCTCTGACCCCAAGCTAGGGACCCGAACCTTCTAGGGGACCTCTTCCTTTACCGTCGGGTGAGGTCATAAGAACGGACCTTTTAGGGTACGTGGGTCTCGGACCATGTGATGGCAGGTACCCCAGCGTCTCAACCTGTGCTGACTCGCTGAAGTGAAACATGATAATTAAGTGTCTGGTTTCATCTAAAGAGATTTCATTTGTCTGTGTGGTCGTACTAACTTAAAAAGAACTGGACCTGTTCTAATGATTAGGAATTACTTAAAATATTTTCGTTAAAATGTTTCCGGTTCTTACATGGTTCCAGTTCTTCTGAACCCCAACTTTAGATACACAAAATAGTCGGCACTTAGGAACCCCTTTAACGTTTTGGAGGTACACACAATCACCGAGTCAGTACAGGTTGGGAACCGTTGGGGTACCTGATATCGGACGGCGCGAGGAGACAAGTACCTTAAAAGGTCCGTTCTTAGGACCTCACCTAACGGTAAAGGAAGAGGTCCCCTAGAAGCGTTGGGTTCCTAGTTTGGAACCATAGGAGGTATACGGAGTCAAAGGAGTAGTCGTTTTACCATCATTTTCTCAACGATCTGGCATCAACTAGTATCTTTAACTTACTCGATTACACCAGGTGACCTCTTCCCTTACCGTTTGGTGAAGTCATAAGAACGGAACTCATGGGGTACTTGTCACACTTTTCCGTTTTACTATCCTATGACCTTCTCCTTATGGGGTCCAGTCATCCACGGGTTATACGATGACCTCTAGTCACCTTTTTATTGAGGTCCTTCTTACTTCCCTACCTCGGTTTCGTTTTTGTTATGGGTCGACACCTACACTGACCACTATTTTCGTTCCAGACTACGACATTTCTCGTTATAACGTATCCTTGGACCTTACAGTCCAGGTACTTAGTTCCGTTTAACCTTCACCAGTTTGTTCTCTACCGTTCCCACTTGTGACTGTAAGATCCTTAGTCGCTTGATTTTACCTGACCTTAGCCGCTTAAATTGAGTCTACTGGTAATATAGATGATGACACCCGTCCTTAGGGAGTCTTCTTTACCTCATCGGTAGTACCAGTTGTTTTCTGAGGCTTTACGTCATGAGCCTACGTTAGAGTTTTTGCTGTCTTACTAGAGACAAGTAAAGGTTCCGTTTGGTAAGTTATTGTGTCATTAGGTTCAGATACGGGATTGGTCATTACTAGAGACAAGTAAAGGTTCCGTTTGGTAAGTTATTGTGTCATTAGGTTCAGATACGGGATTGGTCATTGCGACTTCTTCGACTTCAACTTGCCAAGATACTTCTGGATGTTCTGGAAAATCTTGATTGTGGGTTTTTTCTACAGGAAAAGTAATATCCCCTGACCTTACGTTTTCATCCTTCAGTTCTTTGTGGACCTCATTGTCCGTTTAAACCGGCACCTTACGTCTTACTTNGGGATTGGTCATTACGACTTCTTCGACTTCAACTTGCCAAGATACTTCTGGATGTTCTGGAAAATCTTGATTGTGGGTTTTTTCTACAGGAAAAGTAATATCCCCTGACCTTACGTTTTCATCCTTCAGTTCTTTGTGGACCTCATTGTCCGTTTAAACCGGAACCTTACGCCTTACTTCGTCCCGTTTCTGATTATCTCAAAACGGTTCTTTTACGTGACCAGTATCGTTTGTGGGAGAAGGTTGTTGTGTTCTCTTCTGAGATGTGTACTTGTAGTGGTCTACCAGTTGTGGTTTTAGTCTAGTTAATATAAAAAACGTCGGTTTCTACCTCTTCGAGATATGTCAGTTGTTTTTGTTCTGGTTCTCAACCGACACCGAGTCTACTACTTGAGGAATAATGGTTTAAGTCTGAATTTAACTTCTTTCGTCCCTTTTGGTGATCTGGTAAGTCCATACTGGATTTAGTTTAGGGAATACTAATATGTCACCTTCACTCTTTATCTAAATTCCCGGATCTAGACTATCTATCTCACGGACTACTTGATACCTTACTCCAAGCACTGTAACATGTCCTCTGTCCCTAGTTCTGGTAGGGGTACCTTTTCTTTACGTTTTTTCGTTTTACCGACAGACCTCTCCGGAATGTTTATCGACACTTTTCTTCTCTCCGCTTTTCGTTTCCTCTTTTCCTTTCTATATTCGTAGACTTACGTCTCAAGGTCTCTTATCGTTCTTCTCTATTCTTTCGGAAGAAGTCCCTAGTTACGTTTCTATATCTCCTTTTGTTGTCTTGTCCTTTCTGATCTCTAGAGAAGTTCTTTTAATCTCTATGGTTCCCTTATAAAGTACGTTTCTACCCGAGCTATTTCCTGTCTATACCAGACCTGGATTGTCTTCGTTTTCTATAATTCTTCTCCACCGTTCTTATGTGTCTTCTTGACATGTTTTTTCTAGAACTACTGGGTCTATTAGTACTACCACACTAGTGAGTGGATCTCGGTCTATAGAACCTTACACTTCAGTTCACCCGGAATCTTTCGTAGTGATACTTGTTTCGATCACCTCCACTACCTTAAGGTCAACTCGACAAAGTTTAGGACTTTCTACTACGACACTTTCACGGTGTGAGTTATACGGTCGTTTAAACCTTTTGAGTCGTCACCGGTGTCCTGACCTTTTACACAAAAGTAAGGTTAAGGTTTCTTTCCGTTACGGTTTCTTACGAGTTTGATGGTGTGTTAACGTGAGTAGAGTGTGCGATCATTTCATTACGAGTTTTAAGAGATTCGGTCCGAAGTCGTTATGTACTTGGCACTGAAGGTCTACAAGTTCGACTAAAATCTTTTCCGTCTCCTTACTCTCTAGTTTAACGGTTGTAGGTGACCTAGTACCTTTTTCGTGCTCTCAAGGTCTTTTTGTAGATAAAGACGAAATAACTGATACGGTTCCGGAAACACACCTAGTGTTTTTTGACACCTTTTAAGAAGTTCTCTACCCTTATGGTCTGGTGGACTGGACGGAGAACTCTTTAGACATACGTCCAGTCCTTCGTTGTCAATCTTGACCCGTACCTTGTTGTCTGACCAAGGTTTATCCTTTTCCTCATGCAGTTTCGACATATAACAGTGGGACGAATAAATTGAAGATACGTCTCATGTAGTACTCTTAGCGACCTAACCTTCTTTACGTTCGACCTTAGTTCTAACGACCCTCTTTATAGTTATTGGAGTCTATACGTCTACTGTGGTGAGAATACCGTCTTTCACTTCTCCTTGATTTTTCGGAGAACTACTTTCATTTTCTCCTCTCACTTTTTCAACCGGATTTCGAGTTGTAAGTCTTTTGCTTCTAGTACCGTAGACCAGGGTAGTGAAGTACCCTTTATCTAAACCTTTGTTACAGTCTGAAATAAAAACCCCCGAGGTTTTAATGACGTCTACCACTGACAACGGTACTTTAATTTTCTGTGAATGAGGACCCTTCCTTTCAATACTGGTTGGATCTATCGTATAAATTTTCGTCTCTGTCATGAAACGGTTGATTCCAGGCAGATCAGTTCCGAAACCAAAACGGACACCAGTACACACCTACACTCTCAACCTAAGACTTCTTCCGACTCACGACTTCTGAACTACGAAAACTTGACACCACAACCTCTTCTGAGAACTCTCAGGGAACCTGACGTTCCTCTAGGTTGGTCAGGTAAGACTTCTTCTAGTCGGGACCCTAAAGAAACCTTCGTTACTACGATTTCGACTTTGAGGTCATGAAACCGGTGGAGTACGCTTCTCAACTGAGTAACCTTTTCTGAGACTACGACCCTCCCTAACCCCCGTCCTCCTCTTCCCCTGCTGTCGCCTACTCTACCGATTACGATCATGACATTGTGTTAATAAAAACAAGTATATATAAGGCAGGACAAAAACAGCATACACACGTACAAAGACGTATCAACCATTTGCGTGTCAGGTTATTGTTTAAGTTACAAACATAAAACGACAAAAGCTGAATCGTATTAGATACGTGTAAAAATATCAAGATATCCTTCACTGAATCGTCGTCGTCGTCGTATCCGAATTAATATTAAAACAAATTACCTACGTATTATAAAGTAAGAAAGGTGAAAATGTCTATTATCATATTATCTATCAAAACAACTTTATAAAACATTATATTTAGGAGTTTTACTTTATTGATTATCACTATATTATTATTGTTGGTGATGTTGGTAGTGGATAGGTCTATAAAGACTAAAAACTTTAGAGACTGTGCCAGACTCTAAGAACAGAAAAAAGGGAGAAAAATGGGTGGTGGTGTGTAGGGTGAGTCTTGGTTTCTAGAAGTATCATACGAACTGTCCCGTCCTACCGTATAAGTCCCAACTCTCGACACGATTATTTGACCAGATCCCGTTTTGTGTTGAGATTCAACATCGTAAACGGTTATAGACGCCACTTTTATAAGGGTGATACAGATCAAAGGTGGATGGTTCACCACAATTATCCACCGAGTGCCTTAAGGACTCCCGAATTGACCAAAACCCCTCGACCGAGATTGTATCGTTAGTTTCACCTCGACTTCGGAAAACCAACACAACACTCTACTTCTATAAGTTATCCGGTCAGTGGGTGGTCCAGTGACTCAATTAAGATAATAGACACGAAAACGATGAGTCGCGTCACCCAATTTCGTGGTCGTCGAAACCGTGGTAGTCCCTCGACCAATCTTTTCGTCTTAACACCCGGGGTGGGTTGCACACTGAACACAAATAAATAAAAACCGAGAGGACCCAGAAGGAACGACGTATGTCCGAGATCGACATCACGAGCCCGAAGAGTAACACCACCGAAGAGAACAACTCTCATGTCCGAAATCCCAAGTGCCCGAAGTCATGACCCCGTGTGTCCAAATCAACGGGACGTCGTACGCCCTAGAAGGACCTAGTTCCTAACTTGGGTACAGGGGACATGACCTTCCGTCTAGAATTGGTGACCTGGTGGTCCGTTCAAGGGGGTGTACATTAAACAAGTTTCAGTGTTTCATTCATAAAAGCCGTTCTAAGTTTGGGTCCGGAAGATTGCATCAGGTCGAATATCGGTAATAAACAAGACGAGACGATTCAAAAAGGTTATGATCAAAAATTAAAAATAAAAATTAAAAAAAAGGGGACTTCATCTTTTTAACTCCTAGAATTTTCGAAAACAGAGTATCTTGGTTTGGGTCTTCCTTAACTCTTACCTTTGAGAAAACAGAGTCTCATTTACCAAGACATACGACCTTGGTCTTCTTAAGGTCTTATGGGTGAAACACTGAACATAAGTATAAACCCCCCCAATTCATAACCAACTAATTTTTCGGAGTACAGATCCCCGAAGGAGGTCCGTCGACATAGGTGTAGTCACCTAAAAGAATTAAAATTTGAGAGTCAATTTAGAGGAAGTGGGTTAAGGGATCGTAAAATTAAAAAGAAATTCAATAATTTCTTTATGTTAGAATATTTTTTTGTGTAAAATTTATGTGATTCACTTTATCTCTTTCTGTTTATATCATACTAAAATGAATATACACTTTAGATTCTTTGTCTTATTTACTTTTTTGTATTGTTTTGTCTTTTTCTTAGTCTATGTCTCTTCTCTGTAAATCAACGACCTCCTTTTCCACCACTCCCCTTACGACGACGATTCAGTGAAGTCAGCACAGGCTGTGGCACGCTGGGGTATCTACCGTCGGGTGGTCCGAGAGGGCAGGGACTCTAAGAGGTCCGTTCTTGTGACCTCACCCAACGGTAAAGGAAGAGGTTACGTACTTTTACTTTTCACTTTCACTTCATCGAGTCAGAATATGTTGGGGTATCTACCATCGGATGGTCCGAGGAGGTAGGTACCCTAAAAGTTCCGTTCTCATGACCTCACCCCACGGTAGTGGAAGAGGTCCACTCCCCTCATCCACTCCCTTTAATTCTCCATGTCTGAAGGTCAACGTTTTATTTACTCAGTGACCTTACTTTACATGTCTCATCCCTTATATCAAATTTTTGAACATTATAGTATCATACCACTGTACAACATTGATCTGAATAGTGTCACTAGTAAAACTTTACATATCCTTACATATGTACTTTACATACCCTTATAGCTTAGTGATAACTTGATTGTGTCACAACTGTCAATTAATATGAAGTTTTTCTTTGAGTATTTTTCTTTAGTCTAAACATCATTACCCTCCTTCCTCCACTCCCCTCCCCCTTAATTTACTTCCGTTAGTTTTCCAACAACAAATCACTGTTTCACTTTCACTCAGTGAGTCAACACAGACTGAGAAACTCTGAGGTGCCTGATATGTCAGGTACCTTAAGAGGTCCGGTCTTATGACCTCACCCATCAGAAAGGGAAGAGGTCCCCGAGAAGGGTTGGGTCCCTAGTTTGGGTCCAGAGGGTGTAACGTCCGTCTAAGAAATGGTCGACTCGGTATTCCCTTCGGGTTCTTATGACTTCACCTATCGGATTGGAAAGAGGGCACCTAGAAGGGCTGGGTCCTTAACTTGGCCCCAGAGGACGTAACGTCCACCCAAGAAGTGATTGATTTGATAGTCCCTTCGGGTTTCAGTACAGGTTGAGAAACCGCTGGGGTACATGACGTCGGGCAGTCCGAGGAGACAGATACTCTAAAGCGTCCGTTCCTATAACCTCACCCGACGGTAAAGGAAGAGGTCCCCTAGAAGGGTTGGGTCCCTAGTTTGGGCTTAACTTGGGTGCAGAGGACGAACCGTCCACCTAAGAAATGGTGACTACATGGTTTTTTCGAGTTAGTTTTCCATATTTGAGGGTCAATGTTCATGATACCTATATTACATATTGCACTATTTATGTTACTTTTGACGACATACAATACTTTTCGACTTTTCAATTCTCTCAATAGAACGCAAAAGTAACAACAACGAGTCAGCGATTTAGCACAGACTGAGAAACGTTAGGGTACCTGACGTCGTACGGTCCGAATGCGACTTAGGATGAAATCTTGTTTATGTACACTAGTGCGTTCCAGGACAATACAAAATGTCCGGTCATAGTTAGAAAAGGTACCTCTTGTACGACGATATATGATGCGTTAAACCTGCATGTGTCGTCTCCCGTCTTAAATCGACCCTCATTAATCAAACATTCACCAGTCGATTCCCAAACACTCAAACTTCCGTGTACAAGATTATATAGTTATGATCAGTAACTTATAAATGGGACTCGAAGGAAACATTTACTACGATCGGATCGACACACCTTTTCTTTTTGAGAATCGTAACATCTTGAGAGTTATAAAGGTATTCAGTGGTAAAAGGAGAATGGGAGTTTTCTAACCTAAGACTCCTTAATTTAGGTAAAATATGAGTGAAGTCAAAAACTTTGACCTACCGGTATAACCCTGGGGAACAAAGGACCTCTTAAACGACAAAAGTGTCTCTTTTCCTCGGAGTCTAAGGACCGACGAAACATTTTTCACTGAAGGGTTTTACTAAGTCAGAAATCGTGTGCATCGAATGGACTAATCAAACGGTAATTTCGATTACATTCTGTTTATGAGTCGGACACTCCTCTCACGGACATTGAAATTATTACGGGTTCCCTTATACATACTGGAGTGTGGAGGTTGGGTCTGTAACAAATTGGCATGAGGTGTTGAACACTTAAAGTTAATAAACAAGACTCCCCGGTAAGTATTAACGGACCACATTCGGACGGAAATCCTACGTTTCGTCTTCTGTTACTTTTACGATGGGCTCGCTTAATTCCGTCGTCGTGAATTTGTATATTTAATTGATCCGGAGAAAAGTGTAGAGGGAGAAAGATAAGACTCTCCAAAGTCAGACCACTGTAGTTTCTGTCCTAATACCCTCTTCTATTTTTGAACTAGATTACAGGTACAAACTTCAGTACTTTCAGGAGGAGGGAGGTACCGTTTTATCGGGAGAAGTATTGTGTGTGTTTTTGGTCCCAGGTCCACGTTTCCTCAACCCCCTCCCCACTCCTACTCCCTTCGGTCGTTCTTCCGGGACCGAAGGACTCCAACAGCCTTATTGACCCACAATTTCGAGACGTAACGGTTTACACGATTATCTAACAAACATCCGAACCCGACCGAAACAAGACGTTTAATTATACAATTTAGAAAGAAAATTCGGGGATACGACAACTCTACCAAGAAATTACTCTAAAATTGATCCAAAAAGGATGACAGTCGTTTTGGATCTTGTCTTTACAAAGAATCCACTCTCTTACTAGAAATTGTAGTTGTGGTAATTTTATAAAGGAATTTACAGTAAAAAGTTAGTTTACAGAACGGGGCATTGGTTGATACTATAAACACAAGTGACGGGGTTACCCTATACTCCATATACATAAGTACAATTTTACCCGAAATTTTTTACATGTTATTTATCAAAAAAAAACTCCCCACTCTCAAACTTCTTCCATTTATTTGATATTAAACTTCTATAACGTCAGAGTCAAAGAAACCTTAAGTGTCTTTATTAGACTCTACTTATGTTTGGAACCGACAAATTTTGATTTACGTCGACGTGACGGACCGTAATGTCGGATCTTCTAAATAAAAGTTTTGAGACGTTCGATGTCGGGGTACTGAAAATTTCAGAAATCAGGAAATTCGTGATTTAGTCGTAAGTTCACCGATCAATTAGAGGGTTCCCGGTTTTACTTCACGAGGTAGGATCAAATATTGTATCTGACTGACAATCTTTTGAGAAAGAATCGTGGTTTGGATCCTTCACACCTCAAATTTGTGTCGAAAATCTGTTTTAACGACATAACCGAAGGAAGGAATAAAGAGGAAAAAAGTTTGAAATATCTAAGTATATGTGAACTTGGTTTTTTATTCTTTTTTATCTTAGAAAATGACACCTTCCCTTCATCGTCGATAATGTTAAACTAGACTGTTTTGACCCACTTTTCACTTTCAGCGAGTCATCACAGATTGAGAAACACTGGGGTACTTGATACATCAGGTACCTTAAGAGGTCCGGTCTTATAACCGGAAGGGGTTCCGTAGAAGGGTTGGGTCCCTAACTTGGGTCCAAAGGACGTAGCGTCCACCTAAAAAATGGTCAACTCGGTGTTTCCTTCGGGTTCTTATGACTCACCCATCGGATAGTGAAGAGGTCCCATAGAAGGACTGGGTCCTTAGTTTGTCCCCAGAGGACGTAACGTCCGTCTAAGAAATGGTTGACTTGATCCTCCCTTCGGGTATATGGTACTTTCGACAAGTACAAACGGATACAATGGTCGGAAGAACAACCTCTCGAGTATCTGAAGTAATGACGAGAGAGACATGACACTAACCGTGGAGAGGTTTCCCTTTTCCGTCGGGTACCTCCCGCCAGGTTAGGTCGGTCACTATGTAAGGTAGGACTTGGGACCGAGAAACGGAGTATCACCTCCTCCAGGAATTAGAGGAAAGTAAATAGGTTCGAATTGTCTTTTTAGTTTGGATGATCAAATGGTTTTCCCACCCACAAACGAAACACCATCTTCCACTTAGAGTGGTAAAAGATCTTCTCAGTTCAAGAATCTTCCTTTAGATTCTGCGGGGTACCGAATCTTCAGACTCGTAGGGGGTCACTGAAAAGGGTCGAATCAAAGTGTAGAAGTGTATGAGTGAGTCAAAATACAAATATATAAATGAATTTTGAACAAACTAATTTACAATATTCCCAGTCAGTAAATACGACGAAATTTTTTTAACACAATCAGAAGACTAAAGACGAAGGTTTCTGTAAATTCTGTTAATCGTGTAGGCTCCGAACTTTTGACTATACTTGTTCAATATTTATACCAGATGTTACTCAAAAGTCTTATATTCGGTACATTGTCTTTGGTCACTTAGTGTGAGTTTAGTTTCTTTGTCAGTTCATTGAAAAGGTAAATGTAGAAGTTCAAGGAGAGACAAAACCTGACTAAGACCTCTTCCTTTTACCGTTGGGTGAGGTCATGAGAACGGACCTCTTAGGGTACCTCCCTCCTCGGACCATCCGATGTCAGGTACCCCAGTTGAAGTGAAAGTGAAAGGTCCCATATCGGTATGGACACATTGAAGAAAGGGAAAAGGAGTTTTTGGGAAGTTCCGACTATATAGTATACTTAATGAGACGGAACTCATAACTGATAGAGTACCGGAGTCCATTTCCGAGTCGGAATCATTGTTAATCATTTGTTAAAACAACTCTTGTGTACCGACACTGTAAATAGACACACGAGGTGACGACTTATCGATGGTGCCCAGTCCGTAAGAAACGACATACTGAGTATGTAAACGTATGTGTGAGAATACCCATACTCCCAAAGAAGACCCGGATCATGAACTGGAAACGACTAGTCACCCTTGTTCTCTTATACATAGTACTCAAAAGATATAAAGGATTTTTAAACCTTATCGAGACGCTACATTCTTGAACTCGGTCTCACTAAATCTTCTCTCGAAAGTGTGAAGTACTAGTAGTGTCAGTCTAGAATGTAATCCCGTGCAGGTCAAAGTCCGTAGCAACGATGACACATTTAAGGACATTCTCATTTCCGCTTCTAAAAGTAAAGAACTACTTCAAGATCTTTAGAACCAAAAGGAACTAAAGAACCTAAAGGTCCTGAAGCTCCCTCCCTCGTTAAGACCAAAAAGTTCTCCGGGAACTTCCAGGAACACCGTGTCATCGGGACCACCGGGAGGGGACCACCACTACCCCAACGGACTTTACAAGAATTTAGTCACGTCAAGGACCTTTAAGATGTTCAAAGACACTCTCACTGACAAGTTAACAAATTGTACTAGAGTTGTGGGAGTCAGAGGACCTGCCGATCAATAAGTCGAACATATCAGAGTAAAAAGGTCCAAGACTTGGATAGTCTTCGACTTTCTAGTGGAATTCGTATGTAGAATGAAAAATAAGAGGGGAAGGGAGTCGGGGACCGTTGGTGGTAAGATGAAAGAGAGGGATACTTAAAAGACGAAATCTATGAAGTACATCCACCTTATTATATTATAAACAGAAAAAGACTGACCGAATAAAGTGAAGAGTATTACAGAATTTTAAGGTAAATACAACATCGTAAATAGTCTTAAGGGAAGGAAAAATTCCGACCCATTATAAGATAACAAATATACAAGGTTTGCAAACAAAGACGTAAATAAGTAGTCATCTATGAACCCAACGAAGATGGAAAGTTGACAACACTCATTACGACGATGTTTGTACCTATATGTTGACAGATAAGTTCAGACGAAAGTTAAGAAGCCTTATATGTGGAAAAGTATATGAAATTTGAAACTTAAGACACAAAAAAATTATATTTTTTTATTTTATTAAACTTTCTTTTTGAGATTTTAACTTTAGTTGGGGGGGGGGTGGTTTAACTTTTGTGTGCTTCGATAGTTTAACCATAGTATCGGTGTGTCCCTTTTTATCAATAAAGTTCGAAAAGTGTCTTCTCACTTTTGGTCAGTTACTTCTACTTTACCATTTACCTCCCTAGTAATTAACTACTATTTCGGAAATTTACTTTTCTACATCACCTTTTAACAAAATTATCGCGGTTTCATATTGGAATGTCTAAAAAACGATTTTAGACACTTTATCGAAACATTTTCTCTCTAGAGTGACAGTGGTAGACAGTAGTGGTAACATTGGTCACAGTTTGAATCCATTCTTTCTTACTGTTTTTCTTTTTTTCTTTTTCTTTCTTACTGTATGTACTATGACACGGAAGGTTCGTACTTTCGTAGTAGGTACTTCATAAGAACGGTCTTTACAGATTGGTTTTGAATGAACTCGGGAATTGAAAGGTAAATGTCCTTTATATTTTCGATTTCTTTGTTGAATTTACCGAGGTCCTCATTTGTTAGGTTGTGCGTGCCTTACACCTTGACGTGTTCTTGAACAACCATAGACGTTTTACAACCACAGGTTCTCCTTACTCTGTTTTAATGAGATCTTATTTTTTAAGATTTCACTATATTATTGGTTTACGTCATATATGTGTACTAGAATTAGGACCAAAATTTTTAATCGGTATTTTTAGTCAAACCCCTGTTTACCTTTTTAAATTTAAACCTCACTCATGTTACACTACAATCTCTTTGTGACAATTAAAAGAATCTACACAATTACCATTCACTAATATATTCCCTTACAAGAATAAGAATCTAATACATATAGTATCGTATATCATCACTTCCCACTGCTATTTGTCTGTATCAGTTTCTTCGGTTTTATATTGTAGACACATCATCCATATAGTCACAACTTAAACCCACTACCCAGATTCCGACAAGTAACATGATAAAATTATGAAACTAAAAGAGACGTACAAATTACAAAAAGTATTATATATTAACTTATTATTTTTTTGTTTAAAACTCTCAGTCGTGTTTTCTGTACATGTATACTGAAAGTCTCCGAAGTGGGAGTTTAAGACATAGTCCCTTACAGAGTCAACTTGACACCTTTTTTCTGAACTCTGGTTCTTTTGATCGTAAATACATCACTACCTATAAGAAGGGGAGTTTTTCTCTGTCCTAAGTCACTGATTCAAAATTAAGATCCGGGTGTTCGTTTTCAAAGTCTTTCCATGGAAAATCGGAAACGATTAACACTTAATTAGTCGAGAGGTCACCATTCTTCTGGGGAAGAAAGAAGTGGGGAAGAATGAGGGGTCACAAATACGGATCCCGTTCTTGTTCTGTAAAGTATCTTACGTTCCTTCGAGAATCTCTTATTCTATACCAATGAATCAACAATCACTACTTATGTCGCGGCCGTATTTATACTACCCATTTCAAAAATTCCTACTACTTATGGAAAAGGAAATAACTTGCTTCACCTACCACTTTCTCACCAATTTTCCCACCTGACACCTCAATCTGCTGGGTCTAAGTTGTGACCTGAGACGGTGATTAGTTACACACTTTGTCCTCGACAGGTTTGGCAAAAGACATGTAAATTCACCTCTATTACTTTCGTAGGTGGAGACTTAGGACCCTCTTACTTCTTACTGTTTATTACGTGATCATAGTGTCTTGGATCGTTTCTCAATTCAGGGTTTACAATTACTGCCAACAATATTATAATGAGTGTCTTCCCTTCACTTGTATGTACTTGCTCAACTTTCCATCTGAGGATGACTCAGAAATCTTATAGGTATCCGTCCTTCATTTAAAGACCGGTGAATTATTGAATTTACATAACACTCAAATTGATAAAGAGACTCGAAGGACTCTTAAGAAAGTTGCGTCTGGACCGTGGTGGACAGGTAGAGGTCGTAGGACTCATTTCGACTTCAGTCCTCTAGTACCTCTTTCGACACTACTGTAAACAACAGTGATATTCTGTCTCTACGACAAAGCGATCGAACCACAGATGTTTCGTTCAACAATTGGGGAGAGTCACTGTCAACGATAGAATCCCGAAAAAGAGTCGTCCACGGTTTTACATTTGGTAACAATTTAATCGCCTATCAACAATCATTTATTTTTGAACAGAATTTATGAAAAAAAAAAAAGTAAAGAACGGATTCTGGGATAAAGTTTATGAGACCCCGACGACCATCAACTCTACCGTAAAACACGGTGCTAAAATGACTAATACGTGGTCCGTGAGTTTCTATCGTGGAATAGAAGAGTAAAATAAATTGTATAAAAATTTTCAACATTCACCGGTCACTGTAAGTACATAAAGACTCTGATCACTTCAGAAAACCTCACCTTTAGTTAATCATTTGGTGAATTAAAATTTCTAATAGAACTTTTTATTCTGAAAAATGAATTGGTAATTAGAAGTTTGGAGATTCTTACAGAAACTAACTATTATTTTAGACATTTTTTAGTGTTTACTACTTTCCTATGAAGAGGTTTAAATATCGTATTCTTAAATCGTGACGAAATTTTTATTGAAAGATTCCTTTCAAATCATGATTGTTCTTACCGTTAAGGTACTAGGAGTTTGACTTTTCCGACATTATATCTACGTTTAACTCATCTTGTGGGGTGGGAGTAATATTGACGGAGAGAATTCTTTTTCCCAGTACATACTATCTTTGTTGTTTTTTCGACGAAATTTTTTTTTTTTACTACGTCTTGTGTTATAGTCACCTTACTTTGACTGTATTTTACTCGACGACCCAAACACTTTTATAGAAGATAAAAGTTCAATATCCAAATCTCATTCCGAATAGTGTTCACGGGACGTATTTTGTTTATGAAAATATTCTAGTAATTATAGTCACCATAGTCAATATCCAACATACATATAACATGAATATATGTTGAAAGAAAAAATAAAAATTAACCTCCTATTAACGAAATGTTATAAAACATCCGAAGACGGTATGTTTTTGTACGGAGTCGGTGTTTCCGTGTACACAGGGGAGAGAGGACTCGGAAGGGGTAGGGAGGGGAGATCCAACAATGTCTCGTGGTTCAACTCGAGGGACACGGGTATGTCTCCGAAGAGTGACTGACAAAATGTGTACCATCGTATATGTACAGTTACGATGAGAGAGTCAAGTAGGGTACGAGAGGAAGGGGACGACACAGGTTTTAGACAAGAGACGCAGACATAGAGATAAGGACGGGACGTGTATACAAATAGTCATTGTAAAAAGATCTAAGGAATATATACGGAATTATATGTTTTAAACAAAAAGAGACAGAATGAAGTGACACATATTGTCTAAGATCCAAATAGGCAAAGTGATCTTGACTGAGTTTACGTAAGGAAAAATACCGACTTATCATAAGGTGACCACCCTTACATTTAACTATGTCAGTAATACCTCTTGTCATACCTCTAGTGAATTTTTTTTTGTTCTTATTTTTAATGGTATATAGGGTCGTTAACGTGACGACCCGTATATGGGACTCTTTTGGTATTAACTTTTTCTGTGTACATGACGTTGCAAGTATCGTCGTAATAAATGTTGTCGATCCTGTACCTTCGTTGGATCTACAAGTAGTTGTCTACTTACCTGTTGAAAGAAAACTGACTAAAAGTCTGGTGTTAATTTTCTGATGACCATTAAGATGACGTTCCTCTCTTTAGTCTTAATATTCACTCGGACGATAAATTTTCAAGACCGGTCTCTAAGTCGTTGTAGATAAAGTTTCATTAATGTATGTTACAGACCCGAAGGGACCACCGAGTCTACCACTTCTTAATGGTAGGGGACGTTATGTCCTCTGGGCTAAGTTAAAGACCTAACCCTTCTAGGAGACCTCTTCCCTTACCAATAGATGAGGTTATAAGAACGGTAAGGGGGTACCTGTCTCCTCGGACTGTCCAATATCAGGCACCCCAACATTTCTCAACCTGTGCTGACTCGCTGATTGTGTGTGTGTCTGTTATAGATACTCATATAAAATTTGTATTAAAACTTTTACAAGTATTCTTTGAAACTGGTATAATCTAAACTTTCGGAACATGAAATTTGGTCCTACCACATTCGGTTAAAGGGAAATAGTTTCGGTTGACTCACCTATTCGGAATTCTAACTGTTTTCGAAAACGAAAAACAAAAAATTAAGAATAATTTCTTTTTGTCCGTCATATTATCTTATGGATCTGTAGTTTAAAACGAAAGATCCTACCTACACCGGTTCTTCCCCTCATCGTTCTGGAATTCGAGTGGAGGAGGGTATCCTTCTGCTTTTAATGTTGGTAAATGTCTCGTTGTAAGATACTCTTGTTCGACTTCTCATCGTCCCTTCTCAAAGGTGTTGTTATCGATATTCTTCCTTGGTGTCACTCTACCTTCCTTCCCACATACGTGTCATGTGAGTTCTGGGTGTTGGGATCCCTCTACTGGGTGTTCACCCTCCTTAGAGGGTTCCTCACTCCCTAGACTCAGGGTATAGTCCGAGGGGTTGGGTCCCCAGGACGTGCCTTTTCTACTCGGGGGTCTTACCGACCGAAACTTCTGGTCGTGCGAAGGTATGACCATTCGACCTCTCGACATCCTTTACTTTTGCGACGAGAATTTCCCGTGTGTATTTTAGAGTGTCCGTGGTGGTTCAGGGTCACGTTTCCGTCATTATACCTTCCTCGGACCCAGTCTGGGTGGAAGACTAGAACTTCTCGTAGGGTCTTTCCGTCCTCTATGGACCCTAAGTGGGACCTCTATATCCACGGTTGGCGGTAATGGTACTCCTGTGACCACCACCGTTCATGGTAAGACCTTATGAGGGAGATCAGAAAATCGTACTACCCCAATGGGTGGGTGGTTGTCCGGTCGTGGTTGGAGGTGAGGAGGTCCAGGGGTCTCGTACGACGGGACCCTGGGTCAGGACGGGTGGTAAGTCCGACCGTAGTCGGGGTTCTTTTGGGGTCCGGTACGTCGGTCGACAGGACCGTTGGTCGGAGTGAGTATTCACCCGACGTTGGTGACGTGTTTCGACCGGAACGTCAGTGGACCCGTCCTCGGTGGGGGTGATGGATACGTATGGGTGTCATCAGTTGGGACGGTGTCCCTCTTACCACCCCTTGGTTGGTTTTACAGATAATTAAACTTTTCAGTACAAGTCTAGAAATGGCTGTTTATCGACATGTTGTAATTGTTGAAGAGAGTCGGAGGTAAAGAAGTAGTCATTATGTCCGTTTTCGTAGGTAGAGTTCCCTACCTACAATTTCTTTTTATTAAGTACCATTAAGGGACCGACAGACCACCAATCCTGAGACGTCCAAGTGACGGGTCCAAGTTAGGGACCAGTCTTGATTCTAGGGTGTTCCAAGTTCCGTACCGGGGGAGTTTTTTACATATTAGGTCTATTTCACGAATTGTATCTCGAGTAGTGCGTCATTGGTAAATTCTGTGTAACTGCTGATAATAATAATAAAGAAAATAGAATGTCTGTACCTCTAGAGTCACAGAAAGTCTTATGACTCAAACACGACTGGTTCCTTCATACATTATAAATGCTAAATATGGGAAGGACTATGGGAAGGGGGTCTGTCTTGAGTCTGATGGATAACGACCCTCACTTACACTCGATAGAGTGATCAAAGTTCTTGACTATACATGGTACTTTTTAAGGAGGGTGTACTTTATAAATACACAAAAAAGAAGTCTTTCGATGAGACGGAGTTCCGAAGTCCACAAAGAAGGGAAATTCAGTTGTCCATAAAAGTTTTGAAATTACCAAAATCTATTAAAAAACTTTCGTATGACGACGAAAAATTTCGTCAACCACTTAAACCTAATAAATATAACGTAATTTTGATCACCGAAACGAGAGACACAACATTTGATATGAGGTACCCTTTTTGTTGTGTTTGAACATAGTGAATTTTTGAAGTGTCGCTGGTTCCGGTGAAACGTAGAGTTTACTAGGAGTAACGGAAAATTGTAAATCAATTAAGGGAAGTCCACGTTTTTTAAGTTAAATCTTTTTTCTTGTTCTTGTCCTGTACTTATGTTTTAGTACTCTTCACCGTCCTTGGGTCGACTTCCGCAATCAACGGGTCCACGAAAATAAACAGACCGCGTTAAACAAGACACACAGTCTGTTTTTACATCGAAAATAAAGGTCTACTGTTCATATTACCTCACGAAACACTTTTTATCGTCGTAATAGCTACCATGAAATACTATCGCAGAGTGACTGTTGAGTGCCAATAGTTTAAATTCTATGAAATATGATCCACCTTTTAATCGTTTCGGAAGTTTTTGTATGTAAACTCCCCTCCTCCGTGAATTTCAGACTTGACTACCTCAAAGTTTGTCATAGGGGTAAAATTGGGTAAAGGTCCTCAGTTTAACTAATCCTGAACCCTCCTAAGTACACCCCTTATAAGTTTATATGAGAACAAGATCCTCTATGACGGTTCGAAGTCCATCAGATCTTTAGAAGATACCTCCCGCTCACCTCGGAATCCGTTTTCAAGAAGCCTTTATAAAACCCTCTAAAAGAGTACGTGTCAAGAACCGTATAGCATCCCCGGGTTGTTTATAATCGACTTAACACCAACAACAAGACAGGGATTCAGCACAGACTGAGAAACACTGGGGTACCTGACGTCTGGTGTCCGAAGGTGATAGAAAGGTGACAGAAAGTGATAGAGAACCTCAAACGAGTTTGAGTACAGGTAACTCAGGCACTACGGTAGGTTGGTAGAGTAGGAGAGGGTGGGTGAAGAGGAGGACGGAAGTTAGAAGGGGTCGTAGTCCCAGAAAAAGTTACTCAACCGAGAAACGTAGTCTACCAGTTTCATAACCTCGAAGTCGAAGTCGTAGTCAGGAAGGTTACTTATGAGTCCGGACTGAAGGAAATCTTAATTGGCCAAACTAGAGAAACGACAGGTTCCCTGAGATTTCTCAGAAGAGGTTGTAGTGTCAAACTTTCGTAGTTAAGAAACCGACTTATCTACAGATTTAAACATTACTAGTAGAAGGATCATCTTTAGATCGTGGATTTGGGTAAAATACCGAATTGGACATCACCAGTGTTCATGTCATACTTATATAAAGATGACTAAAAGATGACGGAGAGTGATTTGTCTCAAGACACGACAAAGTAAGGAGGAGAAGAAAAATATAAGGGAGGAAGGAAAACTCACCGGTCACTGTGTGTACCCTTAAGGTAAGAAACATCTACTTAGAGTAGTAATCTGTTTGATGACTGGGAGACCGACCAGTAGTCTATTACATCAACTCCCTACTGCGGGTAAATCCCACTAAAATGTTTAGTTCCTTCGGAGTTTGACATTAGAGTAGGTGACTAATACACCTTACGGTGTATATTAATTTTCGATTAAAATACTAAATCCATGATGATTTTTTACTCGAAGAAAGTGATTCCTGTCTGAGTCTCGGTGTCTGTGTGTAAGTGTCTTTGTTTACACTAGTCCAATCGAGAGAGATAACGACAAAGTTAGAACTAACACGTAACCTTCGTCATCACAATATCCCAGTTGACTTGTCAAAGGCCAAAGGTCAACGAACATAAACTCCGTAAACAGTGTCATACTAGATTCCTAACTTATTTCGGATAAACACCTCCCTTTTTTTATTTTACTCGTAGTATTAAAGAATTAGTCGTTAGCTATAATAACTTACAAACGATATTTGTTCTAGTACATGATTCAGGAGACTTCCAATATTTTTAATTATTCCGTTACTCTGTTACAGGACTAGTCTACACGTTACATTATTTCTCGTTGAATCGACCTGACATCTTTTTCTTAATACCGACTCTCTCTTCCCTGATCACCTTGATCAAATGTGTTGACTTCTCTGAATCCTACCTCCTACCTATCAGCGATTCAATACAGACTGAGAACGCTGGGACACCTGACGTCGGGCGGTCCGAGACGGACCCTGAAGAGTCCGTTCTTATGACTTCACCCAACGGTAAAGGAAGAGGTTTCCTAGAAGAGGTGGGTCTCTAGCTTGGACGTAGAGGACGTAACCGTCCGTCTAAGAAGTAGTGACTCGGGGTCCCTATCTTCTGTTTGTTGTCACCGAAGGTGTTCTTTCTAAATGAAGAAAGAATGTATTTTGAAACTCCACCGTTTGTCAGGTCCTCTTTTGCCAGGGTAAATAGAACACCCAAAAGTAGGGGATAACACGATAAAAAAAGGGACTTTACACATTGAATGGTGGTGGAATAATGTTAGATCAGACGTCTCTCTCTTTTGCCTCTCTTGTTCGTTGAAATACACTTCCTGCACCAAGTCTTCCACGTGTGTAGTGAAAGTAAGAGTGTGATCACTGGCCTTGAATGAAGTATCTACCGAAACATCGAACCGGTATACCTCGGGGGTCTCTCCGACCCTCTGTACCACGAGTTAAATGATGGCTTTCCTTCTCCCTCATACCTATAATCTATATTAATCATCAGACAAGATATTCCCTGTTCTGACCTCCGTTTCTGTATTTAAATGACAAATACAGAATCTGATACAAATACAAATACAGCTCCTGATGATAAAGTGTCCGTATCTTTTGTTTAAATACCAATGGTTTCTCCTTTACCCCCCTCCTTGTTTAATCCTTAAACCCTAATTGTCTATGTGTGCTGACATATATTTTATCTATTTGTTGTTCCTGGATCACATATCGTATACTTCAAAGTTCCACTAAAAAACTACCCACGGTCCTCTGACGTCTAATAACAAAGAAAAAGGAAGTTTCAAGAGTCATAAAATTACTCATTCATGATATATTCATGATATAGGACGGTAAACCATTTCCTAGACAAACTCTCCACCCAAACTCTACTTTCAACGTAACATATGAAGTGACTTTTAAAATTTCGTACAAGAATCCCCTTTGATATGGTAAATTTGAAAATCCAGAATCTGATTTCGTACTTCCTTCTGTAAAGAATTTTTAATGAATGTTTTAACTACAAAACATCTATTTTCTTCAACTTTGGTTTGGTATACTATTCATAATTCCCTAGAACCCCCAAACCTGTCTATCAAGCGTCGATGGACAACCTAGAGTCCTAAATAAAGACCCATTTAGAGGGGAAGGACCTGGGCGTTGTCGAAAAGGACCACTTATGGTCGAACTCCGTCCAGACGGTCCAGGGAAAGTGAGCGAGGAGCGGTGGCGAGAGGTAAGAAAAGGTGGGACGGCGGAAGAGACCCTCCGATTAGAGACTAAAGGTACGGATTACCAAAGGACAACTCAAACCGGTACCCCTCGGAAGGTCCCTCTAGTCTCCCTCTTTTCACTTCGGTCCATAGAGAAACATCCCACCGGAGTCCAACCAACACAGGGAGGTGGGTTTCAACGACGAATTGTCTTGAGAGAGGACACACCAAGATCGTTGGTGAAAGAAGGGAGCCCAGTTCCCCACCATTGTAAAGTCAACGATGTTTGGGGTCCATCTACACAATAAGGAACACCAAGGAAATGTTAGGGAAGTATGTATTTAGGAGGATTAATCAGATTAAATTTACACATAAGACAAAGGATGACCTAAAAGTAAACCATGAACCTGTAAAGATTACGTAGGTTTCCCATTGTGAACTAAAAGACGAAAACGAATAAGAGTTTACTACTTGTTCCGGAAGAGAGAATAGGAGAGACTCGGTGTACGTCTCTAGGTCCCATTCCCAGTCTTTCCCACATTTGATTCTTTACTGTATTTCCTACCGCATGGTTATCTATCTTAAACAAAATCCTTCCCCTACTCGAGTCTCACCTTTAGTTTCGATACCAGTTACACAAGGAACTATTACTTTTTGTTTTACAAATGTAAAATCACTCTAGATCAAATTACATCAAGTATTTTAAAGAGAATGAGAAAAGGTATCTTAAAATCTCTCCGTCATCTCTTAACACCAAATTTTTACTTCAAACCTCAATCAGAAAGGTCAATTTAGGACTAAGACGGTGAATATTAAACATACTGAAACCTGTTCAATGATATCCAGAGATAGAGTCAAAGGAACAAACAATTTACACCCATTATGAAAATGAATACCTAGACCCTTCCAATTTCATCAACCATATACCTTCCCGAATCTTATTCCTGGGCTATGTATCATTCATGAGAAATTTACAACTGTAATTATAAATCTTGGTCTTATTTAGAATTTCAAATAAATCTGATTGAGTAGTTTCTTCATTTCCTCATCTCTGGTTTAGTGAACCGGTTCCAGGATAACGTTTCCGATTAAAGCCCAAATAAGTTACTAAGTAAACACGTTGTTTATAAATAGAGTGGTCCTATGGACTCTATTGTTTTCGAGGTAATTAAACCGGTTCAGATACATTTACCCATTCCGGTCTCACTCTTGATTTGTTTGTTGTCGTTGTCGTTGTCTGTGTTGGTGTTTTGCTTCGGGACCTAGAGTGGACAAGTCGACCGAAAGGGGAGTAGCACGATGGGTAGCACAGTGAATCGACAGTCTTACGGCAGAACCTAAAATTAGTCAAGGACAGATCGTAGGAAACCTTTTAGGTGGTAGGATATGTCCTCCGAATACTATAATGTCAATCACGACTCTAGAACCAAAAACGGACTATACGTTTTTACTTTTTCTCGTTCTTTAAGGGAGTCTCTGAGGTGTCGACACGTATACTTTCTTGTGTTTAGAAAGGTTGATTCTGGATCGTTGTTACTTTGGAGGTTCATTAAATACGAGATTCTAAAGGGGGACCTAGATGTAAAAGATTGTCAGAGTCTACCATACAAGACACACATACACACACGATTAAAGTAGGAGGAACCAGTTTGGCAGATGAGGACCCTCATGACTTCAGGACGGCTAACACCCCGAGAGAGACGGTGACCCCTCCCGTTGTAAAGTCATTTAGGAGTAAATTGACACTTCTGTCGATATTCGGGAAATTTAGGTATTTACTTTAATTTATTGTCTTGAGACATCCTACCCAAACTACGATGGGGTTTTAAGGGTTCACGTTTCGATTAGGAACTCAATTTTTCATCGTTTAAATTTACGAGGTAGGTTCTACCTACTAAGGGGACTGACGGTCATTCTTCTCAATGGACTCTGCATTAGTTTATTATTTCGTTTTGTTTTCGGTAACTAATTTTTTTTTTTTTTTTGGACAACCGACCCAGTTGTATCATATCCCATTTCACATGTTACCTTCATTAAAAGGTCCCTTAAACAGAAACTTTATGGAAGCTCCTATTTTTTTCGAAATATAAAAATACAAAATTTGGATGTCAGCTATTAAAATTACTTTTCACGAGTCGTAATCCCTTTTTCAACTATATAAAAAGTGTTAGGACTGACTTTCAGTTTTCAGACCACAGACTTAACACACGTCCACAAACCCCAGTCAGTGAAAAAGAACACGGAGTCAAAAAGAGAATAACCCTTATTACATATTACACACATACGAGACGATAATTATGTGTGTATGTATCACCCTTCAAGTCCTAATGATCGTAAGTTAGACTAAATATTTTATCTAAAACATAAAATCCTCGTGTTGACAATTTTGTTTACTACATGTGATAGTGTACAATAATAACCTTTCCTATAAATGTCCAAAAAAATCCTCTTTTTTTGTGATAAATCCTAAGTTTTGTGAAGGGGGTAGTGAGTCGTTACTGTTTTCGTCTCTTACCTCGTAATACAATTAAAAATTTACTCGTCTAGATGGAATGCTCTTTTACAATATTTAGGAGAACTTTTATTTTAGTGGAGGACGTGTTAAAATACTTTATTTTGAACAGAATAAAGACTCTCTGTAAACCAGACACAGTATACTAAACTTTCCTCAGTGGTCCATAACAGTGGACTTGAGATCTTTGAGAACTTAATGTAAATCATAATTTTGTGTGTGTGTGTGTGTGTGTGGGAAATTTTCGCCTATACACTTCTAGGAATGTATAATGTTCATCAGTTTTGAAGACAGAAAAGTGACTTCATGTCTCGTCGACAGGAATCGTCGAAAAAGGGAAGGTATAACAAAGAAACGTAGAGTTATGTATTTCCACCTAAATTCCAAGAGTTTGGGAAACACTAACAATTCCAGTCTATATGTGGGGAAATTCCCTGCTCTAGGATTTACAACCTTTCTATTTTGTGAGCGATGGAGTATTAGGAGTGAAGTTTCAAGTTTTCTTCTAAAGAGAATATTATCGAAACGTAAAAGGATTGCTACGATTTATAGAGATAACAAGTGAGATTTAGTCCAATTCCTAAGACAGTCCATGTGAAGTACCAACGAGATGTCTGACCGTACCGTTGGTTGAGGTCATAAGATCGGACCTCTTAGGGGTACCTGTCTCCTCGGACCACCCGATGTCAGGTACTCTAGTGTTTCTCACTCTGGGCTGACTCGTTGATTCGTGTCGTGTATCGTGTCTGATCAGTCTAACATATATAAACTAGATTCATAAACTCCCGGGTAGAGTCTGAGGTCCTTAACCGGTAAGAACCTTTTGACTAGAAGAAAAATCTACCGAGAAGCTTTAGTCTACAAACTAAACGAATAAGTACAATAATAGTTTTTGATCCTCTTTTGACAAGGTTCTTCTTGGTGCCTTTGTTTCTTGATTGTGTAGAGGTAACTCTTAGAAAACAAGTGAGGACTTATAAAAGTTGCATCCAACCGAAGGTGACCGAAACTCACACAGAAATTCCTCCATCTCTGACTCCCGTTCACTTTCTAGAGTAACCTAAATTTTAGTAGAACAGGAGTCAATTACACTCAATACACATTACCCTAAAAAAAATCCATAATGAAAGAGAAAATAAAATAAGAACGGACGGAGTACTAGAACTTACGGTCGACAAGATCGACCTCAAGAGGAATCTTGAGTGAGACTTCTTATTCAGTTCTGTACTTTAATTTTCTACAAGATAGTAAAATACATCACCTTTTGGACTCACTCCAGATATATTCGGGAGTCAATTACTTACTAAGTGAACACATCTGTCCTATTACCGAGAGGTTTTGTAGGTGTAAGATTAAAAGTCTTGGACATTTACGAATAAATATACTGTTGTCCCTAAAACGTTTACACTTATTTAATTCCTAAAACTCTACCCCTCTAATTGGACCTAATAAAATCCCCAGGATTTACAATAGTAATTCACAGGAAGATTCTCTCTCTGTCTCCCTCTAAACTGATGTTTTCTCCTATTCGACTACACTACTACCTTCGACCGAAACTTCTACCTCCTTCCCCGGTGTCCGGTTTATGTCCACCGATGATCGTCGACTTTTGTCGTTTCTTTGTCTAAGAGGAGGGTCTCGGAGGTCTTCCTCAGTTTGGACGGACGTAGAACTGAAATCGGGACTTTGACTAAGGTTTGAAGTCTGGAGGCTTTAAGATTCCCGTTTAGACTTAACAAAATTTGGTGTTTCAAATACCGTCAAATAGTATCGTCCTCATTCTTTGCTGTAGACCGTAAGTCGTAAACCTAAACCTAGATCCGTTTATTAAAACTTGAAAATAAAACCTAAGAATAGGTGTGGTTAACATAGGTGTTGCAGTGTAGTAATGTTTTTTATTGTACCTATAAACCGACATCCCAAGACTTAGAACCGAAATCATACTCAGTACTACACTATATGTAAATCAGTAGATTAAATCGTTAAATCCTAGAGTTAATAAAAATAAAGTTCTTACTATCATGATCTCATATTAGTGAAACCCTAAGAAAAAATCTTTGAAATAGTTATAGTGTACATTTTTTATACTTTCTCTTTTTAAAGATTAAGGACCTAAAAATAGATTGAGTTCCTCGTTCGATCAACACCTACAGTTCACAAAGTACAAATAGAAAATATCGTATCTCACGAGTCACATGATCTTTACTATGAGCCATACACCTTCTCGTTCATTATTCAAGACCCTGACAAAAGAGGTCACTCTACAAGATTTTTTATAAGTAGGATTTTTCAAGTAACTCGTCGAATCTTTTAATGTCAAGTCATCCGGGAATCTAAAGGTTCAAAGACAGATCGAGACAGACCTTAGAACAGACATTTTGCACAATTTTTCGATGAATCACAAAATACATTATCTCTCGAGTCGTTAGACTAGAGACTCTTGAACTTGAGTCACAAATGTATACACGATATCCGAGGTACCTCAGATGTACTCTAGTTCCGGGTTTGAAGAGGGTAAAGGATAGGATAAAGGTGCGGGTATTTCCAAAACAAACACAGAGACTTTAGGAGTCACTCTGACCTTCTCGTCGTGGTTGGGAGTGGATTCGAGTCCCACCATTGATAAGTGTCGTAGGAATACCGGTAAGGGTAGGGGTCCCAGTAGTGGCGGTAGGGGTTCCGATCAACATGGTATGAATCAAGTATTTCTCGAAAGTACACGTACCGTTCGCACACGTAAAGTTCGAGTAACCGTAAGTCTCGACCCACCTCGTAAAGTAGAACGTTTCTGAAACACCTCCTTAGTCCCGTCGTCATAACAAGAGGAACGTGTTGAGGTGTGATACTCCCAGACACCTTGATTGCAAACATTTATTCCCTAGATGTAAAGTCTCTTCAAGGTATCAAAAAGAAGACTGTCCGTCTTTCCCTTGACGTCTGTGATCTTGAGTCACAGAAGTAGATAATGTAGTCTCTGTTTTTTTTTTTTTTTTCTTGTTCAGCATATATTTGGACACCTTTACAGAGGTACTATGGAATCAACTTAGTTTCAATTTCTTTTCTAGTTTCCGTTACTAAGTAGTTTTTCATGTACAAGGATGAAATAGAGTGACATACACGTCTTGTTTCTTCTTTTAATTACTCCGTGGTCGAATTTTTTTTTTAGTTGTAGTATTATAACTACCTTCTTTTCTTTCCCTAAATGGTTACAGTGATATCCAGTAAACAAGAAAAAAACAGGTACCAAAAAGAGTCACCCTTCGTCCTCATTCTAAAGGAGGGGAAATACTTTGATTTCTGTTAAAAGTAAGATCTGAAACCAAAAGGAGTGGTCACCGATTATGTCTCGATTGGGTTGAACCCAACTATGTATACATTTAAGTATGTTAACAAAGACAAACATTTTCCTTTACACAATCAACGAGTCAGGACAGACTGAGAAACACTAAGGTACCTGATATCGGACGGTCCGAGGAGTCAGGAAACAGGTACCCTAAGAGGTCCGTTCTTATGACCTCACCCATCGGTAAAAAATGAGGTCCTCTAGAAGGGTTGGGTCCCTACCTTGGACCCAGAGGACGTAACGTCCGTTTAAGAAATGATAGACTCAGTGGTGCCTTTTCCATAACAGTCATTTTACACCGTTCACGAAAAAATTTTGTAGGAATTAGTGAGTCGTTTATACAAATTTAACGATTCCTGGTAAAGACTTAGAACACGAGACAACCTCTGGGTCAAGACGTTGGTGTTTTGTGGGTCTAGAAACCCTATGGTTTTTTTGGTAACCTTTTGCCCTACTTTAAATCCCACAATACGTCTTACAAGAAAACAAAGGTGGTTTCTAGAATTAAGTCTAACGAAATCGAACTACTTCAAGGTGTCAATGTCCACTTTCTTTCAAGTCCAAGTAGCCTTACGACGTTGTTGGGTTACGCCATCTTTAATAAACAAACTGAAAATTCTACTCTTTTGACTCTTAGTCTGTCCGATTCCTTGAATTACTCTGTCGTATCGTAACTTCAACTTTCAACCCTGAACCCAAACTCAAGATTAGGACTGAGTCAATAACTTAATCGACACGCTAGAACCCTTCTTTCAATTGAGACTAGAAGACAAAAAAATGTCGATTTTACTCCTATCATAAATCCTGATCCTGAATTATGCAAGTTTACAAAACTCCTAGGTTCAATCTGACATTGTTAGTTAATAATAGTAATCTCACAACTTCATCATTTCTCTATTCCAAGTTTCGAGTTCGGACAAAGTAATATGGTACAGTGGGAAACCCATTATAAGTGTTTTAGGTCTTAAAGAGTATCACTCTGTTCTACTCTTGTATCAGATGGTACTCTTGATATTTTACTAGAAATACCAGTTAATTAATTAATTTAAAACGTATGTACGTAAATCTTTTTTTAAAACCTCATATCAACGAAATGTTACGTCACAATCAAAGACGATTTGTCGTTTCACTTAGTCGAGATACATATATGTATATAGGGAAGAAAAAACCTAAAAGAAGGGTAAATCCAGTGGTGTCTCGTAACTCAACTCAAGGACACGATATATCATCCAAGAGTAATCAATAGATAAAGTATGTATCATCATATATATGTGCAGTTGGGGTAAGAGGGTTAAATAGAGTAGTGTGGGGATGAGGGGAACCACAGGTATGTAAACAAGAGATACCGACGCAGAGATAAAGACAAAACGTTTATCCAAATAGACACGGTAAAAAGATCTAAGGTGTATATACGTAATTATATGCCATAAACAAAGAGACAAAGACTGAATGAAGTGAGATACACTGTCGGATATCTAGGTAGGTACAGAAAGGTTTACCGTATTAAAACAAAGAAAAATTCCGACTCACTATAAGGTGACATAAATACATGGTGTAACAGAAATAGGTAAGGAGACGACTACCTGTAAATCCAACGAAGGTACAGGACCAATAGCCCGGTTAAATTTAGACAAGACCTCGTTCGACCGGCGGATCTCAGCCCCGGGGACAATACAGAATTCAACTCACGACAGTTACTGATATTCTTATACCCTAATTTTCGGTGGTCAGAGTGTATTAAAGTACAGTGTCCTATACCTTACCCATGGTCTTCTATGTTTAACTCAACCTGTTGTCTCTTAGATGGACAGAGAAATCCTTAGTCGAAACTTCCTCTGGTTAATCCCAGTTAAAATAAACATATGTGTGTGTGGAGAACTCAAGTATGACATACTTTTTGTGGTGTGTCACTCCTTATACTTCTAAAGTGGTCTCCATCTCACGTATGATAAGATGTCAAGTAAAACCGCCCTCTGGGTCACTGTGTGAGTCAGGTTTAGTTTCGTGGAACACGGTACCGAGAATGTTATT
This sequence comes from Capra ibex, assembly GCA_006410555.1. Lineage (NCBI taxonomy): Eukaryota > Metazoa > Chordata > Mammalia > Artiodactyla > Bovidae > Capra > Capra ibex. The sequence goes on along the minus strand of SJYO01046538.1, from coordinate 39,599,513 downwards.
CGAGATTCTTATTCCATTTCCCTCTAATCATTGGCTCATCTCCTGTAGACAATTCTGAAAAACCTTTTTTTCTATCTTTCTTTTGTAAACCAAGAAGAGTAGATAATCCACGTAATTGTCGACCAAAAATGTAACCGAAACTTCCTTTCTATTTTAAGTCATCTCTCTCTCTCTGATACGGACCCGACGTCTCTCGTCAATACTGACTACACTACGTCTCTTAATGAGTAACAGAACCATCTAGGTGTAAAAATTTTCTTGAAAATTAATGTCAATACAAGTTCAAAACGGAACAGTGTTATGTAAGATTTTAAAATAAAATTAAGACAAGTCTAACAAAAGGTTAAAAAGTAAATCATACAAAATTTATAAAAACTTTGGTCCTTTACAATGAAAATTTATTTACGGTATATTATAGTTTTAATTAAAACTTCAGTCCTTTAACAAGGATATTTATCCCAAAATTTTGGTAGTATGTCGAAACTTTTTAACATTCTTTATAACGGACCTAGATCAACAAAAAATTATAACAGGTTTTGTTAAAGGAGAAAAGTCGACCAGACGAACTGACTTAGTATAATTAAAAATTCAAAGAGGTTAGACAGAGGTCAATGATTCTTTGTAAAGAGTTAACCGAAAACTTTTATACTTAAAGTTGAAACTAACAGTCGTATGAACTACAATAAATAACCAATTTAATTTCGCTTAATCTATCCGTAAACAGGTCCAAATGTCTACACTTTTGATTCTTTGTCTCTTCTTTGTAAAGTTTCGTCAAATTGTGACACCGATTCTTGACCCGAACTCAGATGGGACTCTGAGTTAGAACCGAGGTAGTGTTCGATCGATTTCTGGAACCGTTTCATCGACTTATAGACAGAGAGAACTTCGGTAAATTTGATAAAACTTAAATTTATAGATTCAAAAAAAAATCGTAAATTAAATGTATGGACTTATGAACAATTCATTATCACCTCCATACATAATTGGTTTAAGAAGAAAGAGGAGTTGTTTGGAAATAATTCTTGAATTAGTACTCGTCTAATAACATGATCCGTCACCTCTATGTTTCTACTTTTTCAATAGAAATCTTTGAAACTTTTTAAAGGTGTTTATAATTATAGTTTAGTCGTTTTATTATTTATCTCCCAGTTTTATTAAGAACGTACCTGGGGGTATCAGGTGTTTATACAGAACTCGAAGAAGTAATTGATAAACCAAACAATCCACAAACTTATGCCAGTTTTGATGGTAAAGATTCATACGGAAAGACGGGATCGTCCTTTGGTGTCTTCAGAGACTCCACTCAAATAAGATTGAACAATAGCACACACACACACACACACACACACACACACACACACACACACACACTCAGCGAATTCCTCGACCTCTACTCTGTCCTAGGGAGATCACCCCTTGAGCCTGACCAAGTAAGTTCAGACTCAAGAATAAGGGTAGAAGGTGAAGCGTATCAGAACCCGTTCGAGGAAGTCGTTGGATACGGAGTCGACAGAGTAGACATTGTACTCCTCTTGTAGAAGACGAAGTCTGGTAGACCAGGAACTCCCGTCTACTTAATTTCAGACCACTCTTCTGTCTTTGGTACGCTTAACAAAAGTGTCTGTTTTAAATGATATTTCTTAACTATTGATCCATATTTTCTTTCACTTTTACAATGGGCGAGTTAATACAGGCGAAGAAACACTGGGGTCCATCGGGTGGTCCGAAGAGACAGGTACATTAAGAAGTCCGTCTTTATGACCTCACCCATCGGTAAGGGAAGAGATCCCCTAGAAGGAAGGACTGGGTCCCTGTCTTCGGCCCAGAAGACTTAACGTCCACCTAAGAAGTGGCAGACTCAGTGATCCCTTCGGGTTGATCCACACTTCTACAATTATTGGATTTCTCATTTTTCTATCGAGAATTTATACCGTCAGACATCGGTGATGTCCTTCGTCGATGGTGGGAATCTCACCACTCACGTTTCCCTCCTTCAACCTTTATAGTTGTGAATCTGGTAATTTGAGGTCATGAAACCGGTGGAGTACACTTCTCAACTGAGTAACCTTTTCTGAGACTACGACCCTCCCTAACCCCCGTCCTCCTCTTCCCCTAGTGCCTGAGCTACCTGCACTCAGACTCACTTGAGGCCCTCTACCACTACCTGTCCCTCCGGACCGCACGACGCTAAGTGCCCCAGCGTTTCTAAGCCTGTGCTGACTCGTTGACTTGACTTGACTTGACTCTGGTAATATCCCCTAGAGATGCTTCGATTTGGAGTCTTGGAGTATTCCCTCGGAACGACTACCTTCACCGCAGAGACTTTGTCAAACACTATTCCGACTAAGAAGTTCACAAATTTTTCGAAGGTTGACTAAGTTGACGACGGTATCCTTCCTTGACGTCCAACGACGTTGAAATAGAAACATTACGAAGGTCCTTAGGGTTCGTCTTTCCTTCGGGGTTTTTCTTGTCTGCCTCGTTTAGGGAAGAAGAAACAGGTGGAAACGATTGAGGGAGACTTTCACTTTCACAATCAGCGAGTCAGAACAGGTTGAGAAACGGTGGGGTGTCTGACATCGGGTGATTCGCGGAGACAGGTACCTTAAGAGGTCCGTTCTTATGACCTCACCCATCGGCAAGAGAAGAGGTCCCCTAGAAGGACTGGGTCCCTGTCTTGGACCCAGAGGACGTAACGTCCGTCTAAGAACTGACAGACTCACTGGTCCCTTCAGGATTAGGGGAGATCTCGGTGGTATAATGGTCTAGGTTATATCTTGGTTGACCGTTTCGTCTTGACACCAAACGTTTCAGGGTCGGGGTCATAGACTCTTTTCTCATTCTTCCTACCCAAACCTTTACTTTTTATTATCGAATTACTGACCACATCCTTGTTCATCTGTTGAACGAAATAACAGTCGTGGACCACGTCGAGGACTTGACATGATGACATATTTACAAGTACCTTACCTAAATACATATCAATCTAAAATTTTACACTAAAATTATCGATCGTAGAATCAAGTCGAATATTTTTATCGACAGAAGTACATCCTTTTATTGAACTATCTGGTGAAAGTAATATCTCTCACTCCAGGGTTACCGATGTCAGACTTCTCTCAATCTCTTTGTTTCTTAATTTGACAGGAAGTATTCCTCAATCACCTATCACCTCACCTCGTCCCACTCCCTCGTTTCGTTCGTCGACCTCTCCTTTCCTCTCTAGTTTGTCAGTTTCTTCTCCCACTCCGGTTCGTTTGATATACTTCCCCTCTCCACTAGCTCTTTCCCTTGGTCACTCTTTGGAGACCATCTCTACTATCTTCCTGAAGTTCTTTACTATTTATAAACTGAAGTTAAAAATACTGAGACTTTGATTTGAGTTTAGAAGTGTTGTAACTGGAAACGATGAGTGTGGTCAAATGTAGACCTCATAAACGTTTATTTTTCCGTCATATAAGACCTGTAACTCTACTAGGTATTTAAATTCGTTCAGAGACTTTCCACCTCAATATTCAGTCTCTGTCGATCCTGGTTACTTCTGATATACGAAACAAACGGTGACTGATTTTAAGGGGTCTCTATGTCACGACACTCAAATAGTGTAGTCAGATAGTGTCATGTACCCTACTTGATACCTTTTAAGGTATTTGAGATTTTTTTAGTCTCCCCGGGGATGGAGGATAAGACCATTGTAAGTGCAATCTTACACGTAACAAACTACGGAGTCGGGAGTTTTTGTTTCATAAACCGATTTACCGAGGTAAAATTTCATTTCACACTCAGATGACTCAACTACGTGGTAAACATGTAGACGTACTTGAGATCGGAGGTTCAACGTCTAGACTTGGGTGTATCCAAATGTGAGTCTTATTTTGGGAGAGGAGATATATTTTATCATCTATATTTTTAGGGAGTTATATTACGTAGTTCACAGTGTATGTTCACACTACACGGTTGTAGTACCGTAGTGTGCTTCCTTCTTTTACTTCATTGTTGAGTTCGAGTAACCAATTTTACGAGACCCCTTCCCCAACCGAATACTACTTTTCTACTCGCACCCTTCTGAAGATCCAGATCAAAAGTTAGTAAACGAAAAGTTCCCGACGACAGAGTCAACGAAGGAACTCCTTGATTCAAGCGACGACGAAAGACTAGATTGTAAAGACAGAAATCCACTGAATGTTACCCCTCACAAGGTTGAGACCTCCGTATACCTCAAAAAGACAAAGAGAATACGTAATTATAATTATATAGTACAATAATAATATGACACATAATCATATATATCTGTTCCTCTACTCATGTAAACTATCCGTGGTTACTAGAAAACTCTCTTTTCCCTATCTCTATAATTACGGAAAAGATATACAATTCAATAAACCCATAAAGACTATCTGACTCTGCCGACATTGACTCCATTTAACTGTTTTTCTTAGAATACGTCCTGAATAGTTTCACGGGTCTTGTAGTCGTAGTGGACCCTCGAATACTCTTTACATGTTGAACCCGGGTGAAGTGTAGACGACTTAGTCTTAGAAACTTCTACCCCGGGTCATCTCACACAAAAATTTTTGGAGAGGTCCACTAAGTATACGTGGATTTCAAAATTCTTCGTCACAATCGTCTACCTAATTTGAAAGGTAAAAAAAAAAGAAACGTTCCGTCCTCATTCGTCCAGGTTCAGTCGGACCCCAGGGGACCGTCCATTCTTCTCTTCTGAAAAGATCATTATTGACTTTACTCCCAAGTTTTAAAAACGTAGATTTTCTTCAGCTTAGAGTAAAACAAGAGGTGTGACCGTTTCGTCTATGTAAACTAAGAGACAAAGAACCCAATTTGTATTTCAGAATATAAAAGTTCTTAAAATCAACAAGTTACGTTGAATAATTTTTGTGTTCATAGTTACTAGACACTAGTAAAAATCTCTAATAGTCTGAAGATCGTATTTTCAACTCCGCAAATTAGACTTTTATACGTATAAGGCTCATCAATGTACGAAAACGTAAAACGTCCCTTTTATTTGATAAAGTTCCATCTATCCCTTCTTTTTTTACGTCCAAATGAGTTTGGTCATACGCACACACGTACGAGTCAGAGAGTCAACACAGACTGAGAAACACTGGGGTACCTGTCATCGGGCGGTCCAAGAAGACACGTACCCTAAAAGGACCTCTCTTATGACCTCACCCAACGGTAAAGGAAGAGGTGTTTGATCATATTTGTCATCGATTTTGAAAAGGGAACTTTTGTAACAGTAACGTGTTTTTCATAAACGGTCGATCCTTTTTCTTTTTAATATAATGACAAAACCTTTTGGTCTACAATAAAAAAGTAAACCTTCCTTTATGGATTTGAACATCTGATATAAATGTAACACAAGTAATAGACGGATCAAAGTTTTTCTCAAGTTCCGATGATATTTTCAATTACTTTACGTTTTCTACTTTTCTCTCCTTCGCCCATTTCCATTATTTTAATACACTCTAAATAAGATATCGGTCGGGGGAAACATTAAAATTGGGGAAGTGTAAAGGGTCAGGTCATACTACCCTGTCGTTAAGAGATTTTCTAAGAGACTTTCCTCCCAGCCGACGGACCGGAGAACAGTTTCCGTGTCGTCCTCTTGTCGTTCCACACACTCCAAGTAAACGGAAAGGGCGAGAAACGGAAATTTCATATAAAGGAGTCGATCAAGAAGAGAGGAGGGGGCTGTAAAATGATGTAAAATTTTAATATTAAGTATCAAACGACTTTAAGGTCAATATAACCGACCTATCTAAACTCATTAGGAGAGGAACCAATATTATCATTTACACTAACAATATACATCTGTTGGATTTTTATCAGAGTTTGTATACCCTTTGTCCTTTTCTTTTACTGAGACCTAAAGTGGTTAGATTTCCATGGTGACAATTATTGACCACATCAGGGAAGCTCATATACAAGTCACTACAATCTCCCAACTCTAATAAGGGAGTTATCCTAAAGTATTCGTAAAAGACATACTCATTTCAAAGTATTCGTAATAAACATTACCGACGTACTATAAGGTGTCATACGTTTATCATAGTAAATAAATAAATAAATAAAAACCACGTGACCCTACTGGGACTCCCTACCCTACCCCTCCCTCCACCCTGTCCCCAAGTCCTACCCCTTGTGTACATGTGGGTACCGGTCAAGTACAGTTACATACCGTTTTTGGTGATGTTATAACGTTAATCGGAGGTTAATTTTATTTATTTATTTCGAAAAAGTCTTTTCATAGTAAATTTGGAGAGAGAGATTCCTAAGTCCAATTAGGGATATTTTATTTAACACTGTTTCAATTACAGTGTTTTAGGAGTGGATCCAACTTAAGAAGTCGTCTGATTTCGGAGTATAAGAAGGTATTTACCTCGTCGACCAAACAATACGTTACGAAACAGGAGAGATCGATTCTTTTTGCGATTCTCTTCTCCTTATAATTCCGTTTTACTACAGTCAGTTCATCAATATCTGTCTCGGTGTATGTAACTTTCTTAGCTAGATATTAAAAGACTCTCTTTTGGACTTCGTCATTATACAATTTTTGACATTATTCTTAACACAAACGAAACAGTCATGAGCTACGTGTGTAACAGAGAGAGGGGAAGGAAGGAAGGAAGGAAGAAAGAAGGGAAAGAAGACAGGTAGAAAGGAGGAAGGGAGACAGGGTGACAGAAGGGAGGGAAAAAGTAGACATGTAAAGTCACGACATTTAGGAAAGATCTTGCTTTGATCAAGTCGACGCGGACCTGACGTCGAGAGGTCGAGGAATGACTCGTAGATGGGAGTCATTGTCACTTTAGTGGGACAGACACTTCCACGACTGTCCTGACCTTCACCGAGTCTACTCTTTCGAATAAGGTTTCGTAAAATTTTTACTACGACGGTATTACTCTAAACACTGAGTGTTCGTTTCGGACCCACAGAACACGTGTATTTTCTGGACAAGGAGCACAGTCCTTTCTTGATAAACCGGGTTTGATTTGCATTGGTTTTATAGAAGGGTCGTTATAAGAAAATTTTCATAAACGTACTCAGTGATTCAATCGAAGAACTTAGAAAACTATTAAAATATTTTAGGAAAAAATTGTACCGTGAGAGTCGTACCGAGAAGTCGGATTTCTTTACAATGATATTATTATGCTGATGTCAAGAGTCTCCGAAATAAAGGACGAATTACTATATACACTTATAGTACACTGACGAACATCTGGTATACTTATATAATACCGAATTTTGAGTCTTAAATTTAAAGTACCTGGTACGATTTTAAGTTATTTTGATGTAAACTTACGTTCCCCCTTTCTCGTTGTACACCGAACTTAAAAGGAATTTTATGTGTCTCCTATCAATTCCCCTTTTCACGAACCCTGTCTCATGTAGACCTCAAAACGGTTTGAGTATGTGAATTTGTTACCGAATTCTGACTTAAGTTTGGGTTCGTTTAGAGAAGTTAGAGGGGGTTTCTCATGTTCCATCATAAAGTTGAAACTTTCTATATCGATTACTTTTATGAAAGTTACTTGTTTTACTTTTACAACCTGAACTTCTTTGTCAAAACGGAAAACCTTACATTCTTGAAGGATGGAAGTGAACCTAAGGGCAAGACGTAAAAGTGGGTGTTTCTCCAATAGTAACTGTAAAATTTCGGTAAAGAAGTCAAAAGGTAGAGGTAACTGCTAAGGTAGGACTGAGTGTGAGGTACATCTTAGTATATGTGTGTCAGACTACTCGTGATTGCGACGAAGTTTGGGAACTGTATTGTAGGTCTGGACTTGTACTGGGGTTTGATGGGAAAGACGGATACAGTATCAGTCCATGTTACCCACTCTTAAGAATAGTTATCCCTTCAGTTTGGGGTCGTGTTAAATGACCCTAGAGACATGTCAAAAACGTAGAGTCTTTGTCGTCAAAACAGTCCACTTACCTGAAATTTCCCTTGGTCGCCGAAACCACCGGTTCCGAAGAAGAGGATTCCGTAGTGAAGATAGGGAAAGACGTCAGAACGACATGATAACGGTTCGTCCGTTTACAGTGGAAACTCAGGGTCGTCTTGTACGCAACTAGACGAAAGGTTTGGAGGGTTTACGTTTCTACGAACCTCAAGTCGTCACGGTGAAGGTCGATTGACCGAGACTAAAGTTACCTATGTTGGTCGGGAGGAGGGACCGACCTGATTACGGTCAGATGAATTCCTCTATTAACTGGCGTTTGGTCGGACTGACTGTCCGAAGGATTCACGGTCTACTGTTTACACGGTCAAGACCGGAAACGTCCTCCAGAACAAGAGAATCCCTGGTGTCGATTTTATCGAAACAAGAGGGAGTCGGGACTCGAGAGAAGAGTCGAGGGGTTCCTTTACAATAGGTTATCTAGTAAGGTTCAACAAAAGGAAGATAAAACTAAAATTCCCGTCGATGTAATTTTAGAAAGAAGGGGACGAGAAACGAAGAGGGGTGCAAAGAGTTCGAAGACACAGAGGGGACTTCATCGTATGTCCGATTCGGTGATGTCACAAAAGATAGTAGGACCTTTGTTCCTCGTATTAAAGTCCAATAGAGGTGGTCTTGAATCATTTGGTTCTCACTAAAATAATTAGAACACTTGACTCTACCAGTATGTAAACATTCACAGAGATAAAGATAAAGTGACTACAGGTCTTGAATGAAAGAGAGATAAGGTTGTCGATTGATCTCCCTCTTGGTGTACTCTCTAGTACTCTGGTGTTGAGTCAACTCTCAATGTCAATTGGGTGGGATCAATTCTGCCCCTAGAAGTCCTGACAGTCATAACCCTGGAGGGAACCCTAGTCTCGAAACCGTCTTTCGAGGGGGGTGAAACAAATCAAGGTACTTGAGGAAACAAGAGGTTGTAGTTACGGTACATATCGAAGACAACCCTTGGTCCAAGAGGAGAACCTACTTTTGAACTCATCTTAGTAGAGAGTCGAGTCAGATGGAAAGGAAGAGGAAAGAGAGAGAGAGGAATGTCATTTTTATTTCGTGTTGTTGGTACGAAAGGGGTGTCTCCCTCCTCCCCAAGGTCCTTGAACTCCCACACTCTGACTCAACGATTCTCACAGGACCCTTCACGTCTCCCAGTTAATGAGTAGGAAGAGACGACTCAACCGGGTCTCCGAGGAACGAAGAGTCCTTTCGGACAGTGAAGTCGATCGGGGGACCCACGGCCTACAGTGAAACCTGACACGGGGAGATGTCCTTCACCCTTTTACCGGTGACGATTTTTTTCGGGCAATCGGGAAACCTCGTCCACCTCTTCCTTCTTCTCTACAAGACTTCTTTAGTGACCCTAGGTCACTGACGGTAAGAAACCGGACTACTGAACGGCGGGGATGTGATCTCCAGGGTCGGACCTCGAAGGTCCGTGGTTGAGTGGGTCTCCACCTGCTTCGTCAGTCCGAGGGTTCAGAGGGGTTCAGATACGACGGGTGTGGTCACCGAAGGGAAAAAACAGAAAGTTGTGAGAGTCTAATAACATTTCCTTTTAGGACGTCCTTTGAAACGTCAGAGTTCAAATTTCAACCCTATGTGATGTCAACGAACCCGGAGGTTCCTCCGTCACTGGAGGAAACTTTGAACAGAGGGTCCACTCGGGTTTTGAATCGACTTGACCACGTTATTTCACTTTCTTTCACTTTCACTTCAGCGAGTCAGCACAGGGGTACCTGAAAAACACTGGGGTACCTGACATCGGGTGGTGCGAGGAGACAAGTACCCTAAAAGGTCCGTTCTCATGACCTCACCCAACGGTAAAGGAAGAGGTCTTCTAGAAGGGTTAGGTCCCTAACTTGGACCCAGAGGACGTAACATCCGTCTGGGTTTAATTCTTCGTTACGTTTAGGGGAATCACAGTAATGACACTCGTCCAGTAAAGCAACCGTCAAATAAAAGAAGACTACTTTTCCAATCTCCGCCCGACGACAACCCGACCAAGTTCTACCTCGGGACAAGCTCCACGGGGTGGTGAAGGGGCGCGTCCAGGCGGCCCCAACGTCGGGAGTCCCAGAGAGGTCGCTCGTGGCCGACGCCAACTGACGCCCCCGGGGGCCGACAGGGTCCTGGGTCCAACGGCTCCTACGCGTTGTCCAGGGGATCCGGCGGCGCCGACCCGCGCGCGAAGAACCCTCACACCGGGCGCCGCCGTCACCACCACAGGCCCGCGGGAGGAGGGGCGGTGCTCGGGCGGGGGGTCTGAATTACCCTGCGGCGCCGTGGGTAGGTTACTGTGTCCCTGGGTGGGCCGGCGCCGGGTGAGAGTTTTCTCCCAGTCTCTTTGGGAGTCTTTTCCCTTTCCCATAACCACTACTACACAACGATTATTTGGAGTACATCCTTGTCTCTTTCAAGGAACAACGCCCAAAAAAGAAAAAAAAGGGATTAGGCCGGAGAGGGTGACTCCACCTGATCTCGAACCAATCCTTTCGTCGCCTTCTTACCCATCATATCTGTTTCAATGACGCGGTTGACTATTTTCCTCGGTACCTCCTCCTTCGGACGCGACGACGGCGAGGAGGACACGTGAGTGGGAGAACTACGAGTGTTCAAACTTTACTTTTCCCTTGTCCTCCTAAACCGTACAGGGGTCTGAAAGGGGGTCACCCATGCGTGTGGCGCCGGAGCCGAGAACTCTTCGCTTTGTGGAAATGTGGCCGTATAGGCCTCTCTTCGAAATTACCTCCTGTGGCGCATGTCGTGTCCGTCTGTACTTGAACCGTGTTTCAGTGTTGGGCTTGCGCCGCGCCTGTGTTCGGTCTCTACTGAGCCCCGTGTCCTGTCGCCGGAGGAGGGATGGGCGGGGGTAAGCAAGGGTTTGCAAATAAAGCTCATTTCACGATAAGGCCCCGAGTTTTTGGTCCTTCTCGTTGTCGCCGTTTCGTTCAAAGAAAAGGTAAGTGGCTGACTTTGACTTCTCAAGAGGACTTTCTGCTTGCGCGGGTTTGTCGTGTACCTTAACATGGTTTAGCTGCCAGTAGGAGTGTGCAGACAGGGTTCCTCCGACCTCCCGTGCCGGTGCTTTGCGAGGACCTTTGCAATTCTCGTTAGAACAGCCCACTGTGCCGTCCAAAAAGAACGTAAGATCTCGATGCCCTTGTTTTAGGTCGCTACGTTCATTATTTTTTTTTTTTTTAGGCTTTACCTTGCCTAGTACCCTTAAGTGTAGTAGACCCCCGAGGAGTTACCAGAGTAGGCTAACTAAGTTTTTGTTTAACGTCCATCTTTCAGAGGAAATTAGAGAGAGAAACCAATACAAAAGGCTTGAATGAAAACCCTAGACTCCGAAACACGAAATTCGACGCCGGTAAGAGAAAACACGTTTGATTAACGAAATCGGCAACGAAGATAGGAAGAGCTGGGAGCCCAGTCTCGGTTCTTTGAATTGACAAAGGGTTCTAGGAAGCACTCCAAGGGTGATAGGGGGGTGGGGGTGGGGTCCGAAATAAGTACGATGGCACAGGAACAGGCAAAGTGACTGGTCCTTTTACGAGGGAGAAAAGGAAGAATTTATTTTGCTCTAAAGGAATCACTTATCGTCAAAACAGACCTTATGAGTGCTCCCCTCCGACAGACCCCAACTCTGGGCGGCCGTCTTTGCGCNAAGGGTGATAGGGGGGGTGGGGGTGGGGTCCGAAATAAGTACGATGGCACAGGACCAGGCAAAGTGACTGGTCCTTTTACGAGGGAGAAAAGGAAGAATTTATTTTGCTCTAAAGGAATCACTTATCGTCAAAACAGACCTTATGAGTGCTCCCCTCCGACAGACCCCAACTCTGGGCGGCCGTCTTTGCGCCACCGACTCCAGGCGGAGTCGGAGTGAGAGACAACCTAAAGAGGGTCCCTCCAAATCGAGACGACCGCAGACGAGGGCCCTTATTCTTAGCTTTAGGTAAAGGTCATACAGTCGCTTACTCCGAATTTGAGAAAACAAGGGAAGGGCGTATTGAATACCTAAATATTATAATTAATGTTATCTTTGAGAATGGACTTTTGACCAAAAGTAATTAGACTAACATGGTATATCATATTTGTGTCTGTGTCACAATATAAATAAGTATGGTGACCTCTTAGGTGAAAGCCCAACCAAACAGACAAATTTATGGAAGGAAAGGCGCGTTTATGCCGAGCGGTCGACACGGGCTGGACCCGTCCCGCGGGAGTGGGAGAGGCCGCCCGCCAGGGCCCGGTCCGCAAACAGGTACTCTTGGGCGACCCATAGGATTCTCACGTGGTCGTGGCTCACGTCTCTCGGCGGAAACCAGAGTCGGCGCGGGCCCCGCCACCCGAGGTAGTTCCCCCGCCGCCCGCTCCGCCGCCGGCGGCCCGTGTGCCACCTGCCGCGGCCGCCGACGACACTCCGGGGCCCCTGTCGCTCGCAGCCGCCGTCGCGCCGGTGACCTCCGTCGCGCCCTCAGCCGAACTACCCGTGCCCGTGGCGCCCCTCCGAGACCGAACGGCACACCGTGTTCCGGAACTGGCCGTGGGGCTTCCGCGGCATGAGGCCCGGGTGCCCCTGGGGGCGCCGTCGTCGCCGCCGCCGTCGGCGCCGGTGGCTTAGGTACTGCGGCTGCACGCCGGTGTGCCTCGACTGGTGCAACGGCTCGACCGGACCGTGCCCCATTGGGTCCACCACGTACTGGCTGCGGTTCCCGTTGGGCGGGCGGACGTCGTGCGGGAACATCAGGGCCGGATACTACAAAAGCTACCGTTTGCCCACGAACTTCGGGCTGCACCTGCGCCGCCGTCGTCGCCGCCGACGTCGCCGGCTCGGGTCGGGCATCCCGCCCTTGACCCTGTCCGCGGGGTGCGACGGGTGACGGCGGCGGCGGCGGCGCCGGCGGCGGCGACGGTGCCGGCGACGGAGGACGTAGAACGGCCCCACTCTGACGACGCCTCCGACGCCGCCTCCGACGACGCCCCCGACGCTTCGCTCCCCGCCGCCGCCGACACCTCGCCCTCCGCCGACGACCACCTTTATCACGTGGTACACGCCGCCCCCTCCGCCGCCGCCGCCGCCCACCACCACTACCACTACCACGCGGCGCCGCACCACCACTACCACGCCCACCACGCGCACCACCCCCACGTGCACGGGAGGCCCGGGTCACGGGCCGCGCGGGAACCACGAAGGTCGGACGTCCACTCCCACCAGGCGCGCGTCGTGGAACTTCGCGAACGCCGCGGCGTCTTTCGACGGCAAGAGCTTGTACAGCGGCGTCAGCCCTACGTCACGGGTCTTCGACGGGAACGGCCCGACCAGCCCGGCGGCGCCCTAGAACTACTTCGTCAGCAACTTCCTCTCCAACACCGCGTCCGACAAGACGGTCGCGACGCACACGAGCGCCATCATCCCCTTCGCAAGGTACTACTTGAATATCTACAGCGAGTCGCCCTCGTAGAAAAGGCGACTCACAACCTACCGGTATCGCCAGTCGCTCTACATTCTCATCCCTCCGAAAACCAGCGACATGCTTGAAAAGGGGCCGGCGCCGTAGCGGGGGCCGCGGAGGTGGCGGGAGACCGGGTGTTGCCTGGCGTCGCAGCGAGGCGTGGGGTGAGGGCCCCGGACCGACAGAAGTGATTGGACGTGAGGCGGAAGGGTCCGGGCGGTGGGGCGGGAGAGGGGGGGGGCTGGGAGAGCGGCAAAGAGAGGGCGGAAGAGGGGCGACGGACACCAGAGGCGCGAACCGGAGATCTCGGTTAAATCATTAGGCTGCGAGCCTTGAAGAACGGAGCTGCCGACGCTTGGGCACGCGTGTCAGCGTTCGCCCCGCGCGGTCGAAGTGCCGGTTGGGGGCCGCAGAAGGGCGCACACCGGCCTCCAATTCGCACCCTTGACCGCTTCCTCGTCAGCCCTCCCCGTCACTAAGAAAGACCGAAGCAGAGCAGAAAGAGAGCCAACCTCCCTTCGCGTCCGGGTTTGTCGACCTTCCTTCCTGACCCGTCAGTTCTGACCGGGAAATTTAGGCTCAACCGCGAGCAACACGTTCTCCGGCCCCCGCCGCCCTGACTTGTCGCGCGACGTGCGACGGGCTGCTGGGCAGGGAATTAGGCGACACGCAAGACCACGAGGACCTCTCCTCTCCGCTCCATTCCTCTTCCCTCGAACCGAGACCGTCGGGCGCAGAGGGAAGAGAGGCCGTCGATCGTCTCCTAGGTCCCCCATCTCGACATCCGCCAGCGGAACGCCGCCCCAACCCCCCCAGCCCCCTTTCAAACATCCAAAGACATCTCCGCCGCCGCGAACGTCTGGGACTCCTCCCCGCCCCCGCGACCTACGCCCCGCGTCCGCCTCCCCGAAGACGCTCGCGGTCCGCCCGCGCCCCGACCAGGCCGGGCGAGTCAACGTCGGCGAGAGGGCCCGGCCAGACCTCGACCTCTCCGTCGCCGCCGCCGACACCGTCGCTGCGCGAGAGGACTGACGCAAAACATTACCAGGGGCTCTGCGGCTCTGGGGGCGTCGAGCGTGAAGCTCTGATAGTGTACTGGCTCCGACTCCCTGAGGCGTCGGCGGCGGCTCAGAGAACGACTTCTTCCCCGCTCTTCCGCGGCTCGGAGCGGGGGCGGGGGAGGAGGTGGAGCCGAGCCCGCGGGGGTGGGGGTCGAAAATGGTGGCCGAGGCGTCGGGGGTCGGCGCCGCCTCATCCCGTCCCCCGCGTCCGACAAGCGTCCCACCCCGTACCACGGGCCATGCCAGGGGCGGTGACGTGGGATGGGCCCAGCGCTGCGTGTCATCTCCACCTGGTCTCTGAGGGAAGAGCAAGGAGAGGTCGTGGAGGGCGGACAGGGGCGGGAAAGTCCGAAGGGAGAAGGGTGGATGGGCCGAGACCAGAAGAGAGAGGAATGTGAAGAAAGGAGGACCTGATTGGTGACACCCAGTTCAAGTGTCGACGCACCGGAGCACTAGAGAAGAGACGTGCATTAGAGTTTCCGGCCTCCCAACCTTCCTCTTCGATAGCGTCTCCGCTCTGTCCCTGCAAAAGTGGTTTACAGTTAAGGCAGTGTTAAAATAACGCCGGGGTCACTATCCGTGGACCATGTCCCTCCGGACCCTGTCGAGAAACGCGAGGTCTTGGCGTCAGATCACCCTCTCTGACTGTCATCGACCCTTTAAACCTATCTATGATTCCCGAAATACCTACCTCCGGAGTGGTTCTCGCCCACCTACCCTGTCGCAAAGAGACCCACCATTGTAGACTCGACCCCGGTCTTCCTCCCGAACCTTCGAGTCTCCAGAGTAGTGGACCCACACAGTCTCGCGTCAGAACGATAAAAGTCGTGTAGCTCCCTCTTCCTATATTAATTTATCATCCAGTTTTACTAGTGAGGTGTCCCGGGACTAGACTGAACACTCCAACCTACTCGGTATCGCGACTCCAGGGGCACGAACTACCCTAAGGACTTCGTCAAAGGACAAGGTGTAAGAGAACGTGTGGGTACTCGCTTAGGGTTGACTGACCTCTCTTGGACGTCAATATGAGACCAAAACCAACAGGAACGGTCTCCTTTTCGTCTTAAACCTCTGACATACACATGTATATCTGCATATATACATATACGTCCATGTGTATGTAAGGAAGACAGAGAACCGGAGTCAATAAACATTTTACTCTACACACTTCGACCTTCAAAGTGCCCACGGAAGGTCAAGCCTCTAAACTCCTTTTTCGTCAATTCCTGACACCTAGTAAGACATAAATTAAAGAAGATAAGGCACGGATTTAAACCTCCGTCTTCCGACAACCGGGTAAGACAAAGCCTCTGACGGGGAACGAGAAGGCGGAACTCCTGTGTCCAGTTCACAAAAATCGAAGGCTGCAAACCACTCGTCGGGCTCTTTTCCTCATCCTCTTCCCGACAGGCGGGCAGCCCAACGCCCTCACGCCACTCGCCTTGTCTAAGCGTTATAAGTAGAAGTCCGTCCTCGACCTAAAGACCGATCACGATAAACCGGTCAAAAAAGATCCAGGAGTCTGAAAAATCTTATCCGCAATTTTCACCTCGCACGGTCTCCCGGGGTCCCCCTTTCTCGTTGAAGAACCAAACACGATTCCTTTCCTCTGGGAAAGTCTCGTCCTACGAAAGCGACAGTGAAGTTCGGCCCTTGCGAGGAAGGCGGTCACCTCAAAAACGCCTTAAAAACCAGACGACTACGTCAAATTTCTTGGTTCGTCGTCTGCCGGAGGACCGGAGTTCTTCAGTACCTTTTTAAGGCTCCTCCAGGTGTCAATGTCACTGTCGATCTCGGGCGACCGCGGCCCACAGGGGAAGAGGGAACTGCCTACACCACGTTCTTGTCGGGACAGATCCAGGTTCTCGGCGGCTTTCCGACGACCACCCTCGAGCCGCACGGGCCTCGCGTCTCCGAGAAGGCCGGGACCGGGGCGTGCGGAGAGCCCGTCGCCGTTCAAAACAACTTTCTATAGAAGGCGCGTGAGGCCGTTTTCGGCACGGAGGACAAACCTTCGTCGAACTCCTGCAAGAGCAGACCGTTGACCTGAGGCTCCGCAGACCCCTGTCGCTCCCCTCCCCCGGAACTTCCCACAAGGCCTGGTCGGCGCCCGCGTATGTTGGAGTCATGATGTCGACCTCGGCCTGTGAGCGACCCACTCGAGTCGGGCCGGGTGTCTGGACGGCGGTGGTGGAGCACCCCTGCGCTCGGCACACTGGCCGTGGAAGGTGGAGCCGCTCGGACGCCGCAAGTCGACCGACTCGCCGAGGTTCGTCGAGCTTGGGTTTGTCTCGGCGCCTCCAGCTCGCTCTCGGGGTTCGGAATGCGAAGGAGCAGGCCCACCTGAACAGTTCTCATGTTTCATGAAGGGGCGGGACTTCGGGGTCGGTCGAGGGCGCCGGGCCCGGGCGCAGAGTCGCCTCTCGCGCCGGCTCCTCATAACACCCCCTAAGGGCCCCCGCGCCCCGGACCGTCGGTCCGAGGCCGGCGGCACCCCCCACGCGGGCGGGAGAGAGGGGGAGGAAGGGGGCTCCAACTAAATTAAGGCCGTTCAAAACGTCCGCGAGTCGTCGTGGCCGCCCCCGGCCATGCGCGCGCGAGGTCGACGGACGTCTGTCTGGGGGCAAGTTCTTTTTGTCTAGTTCATTGGTGGGACCGTGGTTGGTCAGCCAAAGTTCAAAGGCGCACATTAAAAAATAAAAAATTTTGTTGGTGATGCGATATGTTTATAACCGACCGCGACTCCTGCGACCGTCCGTTTAGTAGCGGGGCCCGAATCACATTAATAGAGTCCGCATAAACCAAATGGGGAATCCGTTAACAACCGCTGCGAGCCGATCTTTCTCCTCAAGGAACGTTCAAAAATAACGCAAATTAACCGAGATATCTCCCCTCATTTTTAAACGGTCTTTTGCTACACTTTGAAATCTTCCCTGATAAATAAGTAAGAAAGAGGAAATACGGGGGAGGGGGTCGAGGCGTCTTCCAGGGTGCGTGGGGGAGTCGGACCCAGATGCGGTCTGCTAGGGCTTCGAAAGCACCTGTCGACACGGGTCGCACTCCTCCTCACGTCCACTGGGTACCCCGATCTTGCTACACGTCCTGATCCTTTTTCCATTTTCAAGTACGCGAGTAGAGCTAAAAGTATCCAAGAAACAAATGGGTGACTGGAAACTGCACGCCTACCAACGGACTCAATCGCTGTAAACCCTAAGAGGGTCCGTGCAAGTGACAGTGGGGTAGGTCGGAGAGCGGGCCGGGGGTCGCCTGAGGTTGCGGGTAAGTAAAGGGTTGGGGATCGGGATTATTCCCGAACTCCGCCCACCCTCTTCCGGCCGAGCCCTAGAGCGAGTGCACTAAAGGTCAGGATTGGGACCGTGGTGGACGACCAACTGGGACCACCGTATCAAAGGAGCGAGGCCTGAAATAAGCGGGGGTGAGGGCCTTTATTCGTCCTCAGTGTTGTCTCGAAAGTTTCCGGGGCGCGAGAGTCCTCGACTCAAAACTCCAACACGAGGGTTAGGCGCTGCACCCACACATCCTCCGGACCCGTGTGGGCGCGTCCCTGGGGTCGTAGTCTCGTCGGGCCCTGGGATACCCGCCGTAGTAGGAAGGAGGCGAGCGCACCAGGGCCCTTCGGAATTCAGAGATCGGACCGGCGGGCTGGGCCTGTAAAGGCTGGGTAGGTCGGCCCCGGGATCGGGTCGTCCGCGTCCCCCGTGTCCACAAGCGAGGTGGTGATGAACCTAAACACGTTCCTCCGAACTAAACGGAAATACCTTAAAGAGGCTGAGGGGCACCTTCCTGCCTTCCGTTTTCGCTCTCATGACTCGGACCCCCGTAAAGAAAAGAGTCTCCCCTTTTTTTTTTTTTTTGGTGTCTGCGGAACTTAAACAATCTAATATGGCCTCTAGGTCAGGGCGGTGGACGACCGAAACACGAACGGGCAGAGGCCAGAGTCAGAGGAGAAGACATTTTACCAGTATTGGAACAATGGAAAACCACACTAAAACTCGTCACTATATCTTATAAAAGTAGGTCGTCTGGAAATAACTCTCGGATGACACACGAGCCGCACTCTTACACGAAACACCTACCATTTATTATTACTTTTGCAATCTACGCAAAAAAAGGGGGGAAAGAATCGAAGTACGCGATTAGAAAAGGCGAACATTTAGCTTAACACGAGTTCTTCCAAATCTCTTTTACCTCGAGGTCTTAACACGTACTCACCCACCCACGACCCCGTGGTTCTACAACCAGGGAGCGCTTGGCGTATGCCGAAAGGCCGGTTCACGGTGACCGTTTCTTACGGGTCCAAAGTAAAGGGTTTCAATGATAGTGGAGGGCGACGGCCCTCCGTGACCAACTCGCCAAATCCGACAGCCACACGCACTCACGCGCACCCACGCACATACAAACGCCTTCCTCCTACCTCGACCCAGACCGGGGTCCAGCCGGTCGTCCCAGGTCGGATCTCTGTTCCTGGCGCGGCCCAGGACTCCCGAGTTCCAAGGGCGTCCTCGGGCGGGGGAGTACCTAGGGACCCAAAACAAGCTGGCTTGGGGAGAGACGTAACCTTTAAGAATGTTTCTGGAGTCTGTAACGGGTCTCAGGGGTCTTTGAACTGAAATTTTTGAGGGGATTGGTTTCGCTCCCAAAGGGTCCACCGCGATCACCATTTCTTGGGCGGCCGGGCACGTCCTCTGTCTTCTCTACCCCCAAGCTAGGGACTCAGCCCTTCTAGGGGATCGCTTCCTTTACCGTTGGGTGAGGTCATAAGAGCGGACCCTTTAGGGTACCTGTCTCGATGTCAAGTACCCCAGCGTTTCTCAGACTGTGCTGTCTTCGCTGAATCGTGCGAGAGAGAGTTGGTTTCTCTCAGAGGGGAGCCTGTGGTGCCCACAGAAGTGATAGACGCGCGGCCTCGTCCGTTGGTCGCGCTCCCGCGCCTCTCACACACAGTGGGACCAACTCTACAAGGGAAATGATTGGGGCAGGCGGTAGGTACGTGAAAAGACGACCGGGACAGACAAGTCCATTGACGGGGGCTGTTGGGAGTGGTTTATTTATTGGTTGTTAATTTTTTTTATTTATTGAAAGAACCCGAGAGCACCTACTCATTATTGTTTCTGAGACGTGTAGTCGTTGGTCCACAGCACCACTTTGAGGACTGTCATTGACAGAACGAAAAGTCGGTCGGTCAAGACCTTATGTAATGTAATTAATTCAGAAACCACTAAATCGGAGGAACCTCTCTTCAGGTTGTTACATTAATTCTCGTATGACCGATATAATCTATACTTATAAGTTTTGTCACAGTTAATTAATCGGTTGTCTAGATCGAGTGATACGGAGTTTTCGGGGACTTCAGGAGATTCTATGTAAATTTCCCAGTAGCCACCCCCTTTCCTCTCCCCCCGTTTCTTATAATTTCTCCACCCAGGTCTACTAGAGAAGGAAAGTGTATTTGTAAAAGATTACTGCCGCTAAATATTACAGGGACTGTAGTCTATGCCATGGAAACTCGTGCACCTACGGACGGGACACACACACACACACACACACACACGCTAGCGCGCGCGTGCACGACAACCAGTACCACCTCACAACTAGGTAACCTCGTTTCTAGAAAATATTAATTTCACTCCTCAGTAGGTTGACCTTCCCGGAAGAATTTCCGTGGTTCTCCGATAGGTAACATGTAGGAGAGTCTGTACAATCTTTCTATTTATAATTTAGACGATAGTGTTTCCCTCGACAATTTATCTATGATTCGACTATACGTATTTTTTAATTAATCCATCAAAAGAGTCGTAGTTTGAGGACCTGTTTATTGATGAACATTTCATGTGGAAGACCCGTATAACTTGTATACGACCTTAATAGGAATTAACTGATTAATGTATTTAATGAGTAATTAAAATGTCGTGTAGTTAATATTTTCTATATAGTTAATTAAAACGTATTTAATTCTGACCTTAGAGGGGGGTTTTTTTGTGTTCTCTCTCCGACGACATTATGTTGTACGTCTCTCCCCTCTTTTTGTTACAAACACATAAACACCTAACGTTATTATTAAACAAGACGAGACCCGTCTCTAAAAGAATTCCTTTTTGTAGGAACCGTTAATTTTATCAGGATTTCTGGTGAATGCTGCACTAGTACGCACGTGGTTCCGCTTTGTCTGGTAAATTTAGTTAATCCTGACGAGACTACCTTTTACTCCCGGACCGTTACTGTTTCATGAGTCTGTAATCATTAGTGTTTACTAAATTGTAGGTGTAATTTACGGACTGACCCATCATTCCGAATAAAAGGATTCAGTCGTCCCACGGGCATTGCTTCAATAGAGACCCATAGGGTTTCATCTGAAACCGTTGCTAAAGTGTGTGTTAACCACCTTTAATTAAACTGTGGAGAGAAGTCGGGTTGAGGAGGTCGGACGAGGAAAGCCCGGGAGGATTCTCCGACAACCGGGGAGTGTAGGAGGACGCAAAGGAATTTTTCTCGTAATTTACGAGTCAGTGCTCGGGCCAGCGTCCCGGGACGAGGAAGACAAAACCCAAAGAGGAGGGGACCACCCTGACTGAAGATAGTCTTATATTTGTCTACGGGGAGAGGGCCAGATCCGATCACCCAGTTCCTCCATCAATTAATGGCCCCGCCCTCCACTCCTCCACTACTACCTGTTTCAGACTCTGGACGGGGAGATGAGAAGGACCGGACGGGAGGCGTCAACTCGTTTCGACTCCGACTTTTGTGCTCTCAAGGGGTCCTTTCCGAGGTCCCGACCGCTCCTCGAGACCCTTTCTTTGCCCTGTCGGACGTCCCAAAGGAGGTTGACAAGGATCCGTTGTTCAAAAGCTCCTAAAACAGTCGTCCCCCGCGACGGCAACCACGGCGAAAGAGACGAGTTCCCACCTCAACCTGCCTACTCTTTCAAAGGATTGCACAATCCCCGCAGAGGTTCCTTACCGTCCTTTACCATGTGACTATTAGAGACACACTTTTGTGATTAGATATAACTAAATCCGGTATGTAAATATTACAAAAAACATGTACTCGCATCTTTTGTATTTTAGTTTGTCGTGAATTTTGTGTAAAAGTCTAAAGGAGAAAACCCTTGATACGTACAAAGGGGATGTTTATATCTCCACGAAAGGGTTTTCTTCAATTTTAAAGGAACTTTCCTTCGACACCAGTAATAAATACATTGCAATACAAATGGGTAAACACATGACGATTAATAATTGTTATCTTAGAAACTACCCCAATGATAGAGAGTTATTATATTTATTCACTAAGTTCAATGTATGTTAAGCATACTAAGTTTTCTAAGTCATACATATATAAAGACCAACAAAGTATCAACACTTCATTAGACTAGTCTTTCGATCTGTCGACCTACGTCCCCTCTTTCTCTTCACAATTGAAAGTTCCCTAGGGACCAAACCGCTCCCCGTACAAATTCTAGTCGTCTAAAGGGGAGGAGAGAGTGAGTATTTAACCAACACAGGTTTTATAACACGACAAAATTTTGGTGACACACCTTGAATTTTACTTTAAAGGGTATCCTCGTTACAACATTGACGATCTATCCTAGGGTCGAAAGACCATTAAAGGACGAAACAGAATAATTTTTGTATTACATCGATTTGTACACTTAAAGGGGAAACTCTATAGAGTGTTGGGATTTCCTTAGAAAACGTAAAAGTTATAGGGAGAGGACAAAAAGAAAACGAGGAGAGGTTACTACGAAGAGAGAGGGGAGGAACGACCTGGTACGGAAGACCATAAGTATGGGGGTACCACAGGGGAGTGTCCGACTTACACCTGACCTGAACATCGGGTGTAATCATTGACCATCGTACACCGTCTTCACCACGACACACTGAAGACTCGATCTAGTGTTCTTCGGAACGTCGAGAAGGAACAAGAGAATTTTGAGAGTGATACACCCCTACGGTCAACTGTACATTCTTAAGGGTCTTGGGGCCCTGACACCGTAACACTCCTTTGGGTCCAGTTGGTGCACTTCTCGGTGTACCCCTGTCTACGTAGCAGTCGGGCATCGGGAAGGTTCGTACGGTTGATTCCACGGTCTGTACCGCTCATTTCTTTGGTAGGACGTATGGTCAGGGAATTCGAAAATCTATTGAAGAGGTCGGGGTAGACTGACATCGACGATTCTCTGGGATTAACTCTTGGAAGGTCGGTTCACGTCAACTGAGTGTCCTTTAGGTTCCCTATTGTTAGGTAACAAGAATTCCGAAAGATAAGCCCCTACCAAACAATGTGTCGTTATCCATTGGTGTTGTCTGTGACAAGTCGAAGGTATAAAAAGGACATAATAAAAAAGACGAGGGACAACTCCCTTAGTTCGACAACACTGGAGTAGACCCTTGGACTGGTGAACAGTCCCGTACCTACGACTCTACTACAAGGACTCACTGGTCGTCCCTTCTAACACACTGTACACTAATATATTAATCCGTAAAGACAAATCCAAGTCCTTTATTTATACTCCTTCACCTGTGACGAGAAGGAACTCGAAGGACCCCTACCCTCTCCCCCTCGATCATAGCCTCCTATAAAGACAGTCCTGTAAGGATTTTACCCACAAGTCTCTCCTTCTCCCGGAGACAATAGAGTTAGTACACTTGATAAAGTTACTTTCAAACAACAATAAAAAAAAAATTTTAAGGAGCCTGTCGTTGATATACCAACATAAAACAACCCTCCTGTTAATCTAATCTTAGAAAGGGTTGTATTCTTACCACGGGAGTTTTAACAGGTACAAAGATTCTTATTACCACAACTGTTAGTCACAATATAACAGAAACTAAGACAAGGTAATCGGAGAGGAAGGGTTATCCATTTATTTATTGTAGTGTCGTAAACGAAAAGTGGAAAGTAAGGGTCTAGAAGTTCACATCTAAACAGTAATATTAAGTAAGAACCGGAGACTACCTGTCAATAAGTAACGGAAAGAACACAACTGTTCTAGTACAAACAAAGTCGTCGGACACGACAAGGAAAGGGTTTCAGTTCTCAAGTATCTGTAATTTTATAGAAGTCAAGAAATGACTTCCTTTATAGTAGAAGGATAATCAAATATCATTGGAGTAGAAAATCTACTTTTTCGTCCATTTTAGGATCTGGAAGAGTTTCAGACTCGAAGTATCACAAGTCCACCTCTCGACCACACCTAAAATTGACAAAAGGTGGATTAGGAGGAACAGATACGTCCGTCTTGTACTGACTCCCCAATGAACATCTCAAGTAGGTTATTACGACTTTATCTGAAACCGTAATCTGACTACTAAGTTAAAGTTCGGTAAGAACAAATTAACCCCTAGAATCCACACCATTAATTTGAGATATGGGATTTTAAAGAAAAAGAAAAAAATTTTATATTTAAATAAACAAAATTAACCTCCGATTAATGAAATGTTATAACATAACCAAAACGATATGTAGTTGTACTTAGACAGTGCCCACATGTACACAAGGGGTAGGACTTGGGGGGAGGGTGGAGGGAGGGACATGGTAGGGAGACCCAGTAGGGTCACGTGGTCGGGGCTCGTAGGACATAGTACGTAACTTGGACCTGACCGATAAGCAAAGTGTATACTATAATATGTACAAAGTTACGGTAAGAGGGTTTAGTAGGGTGGGAGAGGGAGAGGGTGTCTCAGGTTTTCTGACAAGATCTGTAGACACAGAGAAAACGACAGAGAGTATGTCCCAATAACAATGGTAGAAAGATTTAAGTTATATATACGTAATCATATGACATAACCACAAAAAGAAAGACCGAATGAAGTGAAACATATTATCCGAGGTCAAAGGATTTTAAAGAATATACATTTTACCCTTGGTATCATCTTACATTACAAATTTCAGTAAAACTCCCAATGTACTCTATAACTAGGCTTTCACTTACAGATTATTTACAATCGGTGGACGGTGAACGAGTCCACAAAATATCCCATCCAGTGACAACACAAAACTGAATAACTAGTGATGAGACCTTTCCAATTTTCACGTGAATAATGCCCCTGAAGGAACCACATGTCACCTATTCTTAGACGGACGGTTACGTCCCCTGTACACAAACTAGGGACCAGGTCCTTCTAAGGTGTACGACACCTCGTTGATTCGGGCACACGGTGTTTACAACTCGGACACAAAATCTCGGACCCACGGTGTTGATGACTCAGATACTCGAGGACTCTCGGTGACGACTTCGCGAGTGCGGATTACGGGCACGAGTTGTTTTCTTCGGTGACGTTCCATCAGTACGTGACGTTCCTTCTCATTGGGGGTGGGGTGAACGGCGTTGATCTCTTCCGTGTGTTGTTTCTGGGTCGTGTTGTTGTTGTTTTTTATTAAATTTTTCACGCGAATAATGTCAGAACCAGACGTACGAGAAGTCTACCGAATCTAGATAGTGCAGGATGGA
This sequence comes from Capra ibex, assembly GCA_006410555.1. NCBI lineage: Eukaryota > Metazoa > Chordata > Mammalia > Artiodactyla > Bovidae > Capra > Capra ibex. Next base: position 39,574,546 of record SJYO01046538.1, on the reverse strand, counting down.
CTTATCAAATATCACAAAAAGGACCTAACTTAGGGGTCCGAAAGAGAGTAGGTTAAGTAGAAGATCCCGTAATTGAAACTCTTCCGGTGAAGAGACGAGTCTTTACAAGTTACCGTCGAACCTCGATTAGAATTAGTTCAGGTTTAAAGAATTGAACCGTGAGCTTCCGTAAGGGGTCAACTCGGAACCTAGATAAGAAGGTCTAAATCACACAAGGAAGACGAGAGTGGTTTGTTTGTCTCAGAGAACGAAGAAAGAGGATTATGTATCGACACGGGGTAGGGGAGTGTGGACTGACGAGTGTACCAAGTGAGACAAACTTTATATGTAGTAGGAGATGAAGATATAGGGGTTCAAGATGGGTGGGGAGTTACTTCGGGAGTCAGTTGTTAACAAAGGAAGTACTTCTAAAGACAATAAAGAGGACGAACCTTAGTAGAGTGAGGAGATTCATAGGTCTTGGACTACAAATACGAAGTCAATACGTCGTCAGATTGGTAGAGTAGGACGCAGTGGGAAAAGAGAAAACGGAAGTTAGAAAGGGTCGTAGTCACAGACAAGGTCACTCAACTGGGAAACTTAGTTCACCGGTCCCAAAACCTCGAAGTCGAAATAGTAGTCAGGAAGGTTGCTTATAAGTCCCAACTGACCAACCTAACTCTACCAATCTATCATAATGACTGAGTTACCTACACTTAAACTCGTTTGACCCTCTATCACCTCCTGTCGGGTACCCCAGTGTTTCTCAACCTATGCTTTTAAATCACTGACTTGTTGTTACGTCGTCAGTGTTGGATGGAAAGAACAATTCTACATTTGAAATACTTGTATAAAGAATGGGTATAAAAATAAGCGGTATCATGAATCGGACCAGCTTAGTCACGAAGGGTTTAATAGACGCTTTTCCTTGGTCCAAAATTTTTTAACGTTAGACAACGTCTGATCTTACAAAAATTCATTATTGTTTTTACTTAATAATCTCTTCTCTTTATTTTTTGTCTGAATGTTTTACGTTCGAATTTATATAATAATAATCTTAGTTATCTGTATATTAATAGAAGAGTTTCACGATATTTACATAGATTTGTGAGTCAAAGACATGAAAAGAGTAGACGATGATCATTCTTAAGTAGTTGAGACACTCTATTATCTTTTTTCATATAACCAAAGAAGGGACCGTGTCTCGAGGATTTTGGGAACACTAAAGGATTCATTGTTCGTGATCCTCGTAGAGGATTATAAACCAGAAACTGGGACCAAGGGTTATGTTCCGAGGATTTTGGGAATATTAAAGGACCCACAATCCTCTAGAAAACAAGATTACTTCACTAAGACTCACTTGAAGAACCAAGGACCTACCCCCGACCAGTGACCTTTCTGGTTCGGAACCAATCTTCGAACTTTAAAAGTGAGGGAGGACTTGGGAGACAGTCAAGAGACCTCTCCCCTCTTCCCGACCTCTACCTAAACAACTAGTTAGTATGGATGTACTACTTCGGAGATATTTGGGGTTTTATACCCAAACCCCTCGAAGGTCCAACTGTTTGTAAGTGCATGACCCTCCCATTGTGTGGGGTCGAACCCATTGTGTGGGGTTCGAGGACGTAAGTCCTGGGAGGGTCTGGAATAGGATACATAGAAAACTAGACTGACAACTAAACATCGGAAATTACATAGAAAATTGTATAACCAATTGTATTCACAAGGGGACTCAAGACATTCGACGAGGTCGTACTCTTGGAGTCTAAATATCGATAACCGGTATTTGTGTCCACCATGGGACCTGCATATTAACCACAGACTTCACCCTTGTCAAAATATCCTGACCCAGGAATTGGACCCCTTTGGACACGACAGAGGTCCATCTATCACAGTCTTGACCAAATTTAACATCCTGTGGGCGATCACAACGTCTCTTAAGAACCCATCCCCTTTCATGGGTGTATAGACCACAGTCTTCACAACACTTACGCCATCTACATACTTTCATTTCCTTTTAGTATCCTCTTTTTGAATTAAAAAGTTTGAGTCTAACCGTGCCCAGGTGTCTGGCGTGTAACTCTTCGTACTGACATGTCTTGACCAGACATTTGTCCTGATAACATATTCATTTAGGTACCTTGTCTCTTACAAAATATCGTTTAAAAGAGGACATTAAAAGTTAATAACAGAGTCCAAATAAGAAACTCTTATATCTTATTAATTAACAATTATTTGATACTACTTTAAACGAGTGTGACCGAATTAATGAAGACTTACAATATAACCATACAAATTTGTCTGTTTGTGTTCATACTCAAAGAAAGACTCTCTTGTTTCCGCCTCACCAATTTGACGATATATAGTCTATAAGTCTCTATAAGGGATGACTTCTATTTTTGTGAAGATCCGAATCACAAAACAGAATTTATTAAATTAAAGTTCTTTATAGAAAATTTAAGTATTTATATGTAGTGTGTCAAAGGTACCAATCAGTCCTTAATGTGACTTTCAAGTAATTTAGTGTAGATCCCTTAAATTCACTTGAGTTCATTCATTTAATTCACGACTCAATTAATTCAACAATTAATCAATTAATTGACAATATCAAATTCACTACGGTAATTATTTGACTGTATTTAAAGTCAAAATGAGAGGATATAAATCTTCCAGAAGTATCTCGACATTTTCGAGCTCCCGGATTAAAAAAGGTATCGCAAAACTTGGTTTATGATTGTATAAATATTATTCTAAAAATAATAAATCCTAACTTCTGTAAAACTTTGTTAAACAGATTAACGGAAAAAAGAAAACGTTTAGTCTCCTATGAGAGAAGTAGACGAAGTAGAATTACATTTTATTTTATAGATTCCCTTTTTCGTGTTTTGATGAGTGGCACGTGTGGGTCAAATGCACACGGTGATGTAAAGGAAAACCCTAACAAAAATCTGTACTCCCAAAACTTTTTCATTTAAAGTTAATAAACGACACTTTGTTTGGTAGGAGTTTGAACTACCGAATTTTACTATCATTTAGTAAGTAAATCAGATGTCAAGATGTTTAACCTCTCCCGACGTACTCCTGTCGAGTAACCAGGACTGACCCTGACGTACTAGGTAAAGATTTTACCGAGTAAGTGTGTCGACCGTTGAACCACGACCGAAAGCCGACCCTCAAGTCGGTCCCGACTGAGGACTCGCAACCTGGAAGAGGAGTTCTAGGAGAGGTGTACCAACGAACCCGAATTAGTGTCGTACCACCGTCTGAAGAATCTCTCTCAATATTCTCCGGATGTACCTTCGGTTTTCCGAAGAATACTGGGTCGGAGTCTTTAGTGAATCCCAGTCTTGAAGGGACCACCAGGTCACCGATTCTGAGACACGAGGGGCACTTCCCCCGTGCCCAAGTTAGGGACCAGTCCCCTGATCTACGACGTCGACTCAAGTGTACGGTGTCGATTTCTAGGCTGTACGACGTTGATTCTGGACCACGACAGTTTATTTATTTATTTTTATTTATATTTTCTATTTAGTGTCCCACAGTGAAGACGTCCTAATATAACCAGTCAGTCCTGTGGTTTCAGTCAGGTCTAGGTTCCCCTTCCCTTACCGAGGGAGAGAGTCACTCTTTTCATGGTTTCTATATTTCCTTATTAAGTCAAGTTATTTAATTCTTCCTAAACACTTGAGTGTATCATCCGAGACTATGACTTTTTCCACCTCTAATTTTAAAAAAAGAGGTAATCCCTATGGACTGTCCCTCGTCTTGTAATTTTAGTCATGGTATTCGTTTATTACATCATCTGTTATGTGACCTAAATCTATCTTCTAGACTTAAAGTCAATTCCAAGCCAACATTGATAGATTCTCTGAGAGTCAAGTTAAGTCAAATCAACGAGACAGTTCAGGCTGAGAAACGCTGGGGTATCTGACGTCGTACTGTCCGGAGGGACAGGTAGTGGTTGACGGTCTCGTATGAGTTGAGTACAGGTAACTCAGTCACTACGGTAGGTTGGTAGAGTAGGAGACAGCAGGGGAAGAGGAGGACGGGAGTTAGAAAGGGTCGTAGTCCCAGAAAAGGTTACTCAGTCGAGAAGAGTAGTCCACCGATTTCATAACCTCAAAGTCGAAGTTGTAGTCAGGAAGGTTACTTGTGGGTCCTGACTAGAGGTTCCCTGAAAGTTCTCAGAAGAGGTTGTGGTGTCAAGTTTTCGTAGTTAAGAAGTCGAAAGAAATATCAGATTGAGAGTGTAGGTATGTACTGATGACCTTTTTGGTATCGAAACTGATCTGTCTGGAAACAACCGTTTTATTACAGAGACGAAAAATTATACGACAGATCCAATCAGTATTGAAAGGAAGGTTCCTCGTTCGTAGAAAATTAAAGTACCGACGTCAGTGGTAGACTTCACTAAGACCTCGGGGTTTTTTATTTCAGACTGTGACAAAGGTTACAAAGTGGTAGATAAACGATACTTCACTATCCTGACCTACGGTACTAGAAACAAAAGTCTTACAACTCGAAATTCGGTTGAAAAAGTAAGAGGAGAAAGTGAAAGTAGTTCTCCGTGAAATCAAGAAGTGAAAGAAGGTATTGCCACCACAGTAGACGTATAGACTCCAATAACTATGAAGAGGGTCGTTAGAAATAAGGTCGAACACGAAGTAGGTCGGGTCGTAACGAGTACTACATGAGACGTATCTTCAATTTATTCGTCCCACTGTTATATTTCGGAACTACATGAAGAAAAGGACGAACCTTGGTCAGACAACAAGGTACAGGTCAAGATTGACAACGAAGGACTGGACGTATATCTAAAGAGTTCTCCGTTCAGCCATCAAACCATAAGGGTAGAGAAATTCTTAAAGGGTGTCAACACTAGGTGCGTCAGTTCCCAAACCGTATCAGTTATTTCGTCTTCATCTACAAAAAGACCTTGAGAGAACTGAAAAACTACTAGGTCTTCTAAACCGTTAAACTAGAGACCAAGGAGATAGAAAAGATTTTGGTCGAACTTGTAGACCTTCAAGTACCAAGAGCATAACGACTTCGGACCGAACCTCTTAAAACTCGTAATGAAACGATGTCACACTCTACTCACATTAACACACCATCAAACTCGTAAGAAACCGTAACGGAAAGAAACCCTAACCTTACTTTTGACTGGAAAAGGTCAGGGTACCAGTGACGACTCAAAAGGGTTCAACGACCGTATAACTCACGTCGTGAAAGTGTCGTAGTAGTAAATCCTAAACTTTATCGAGTTGACCTTAAGGTAGTGGAGGTGATCGAAACAAGTATCACTAAGAAGGATTCCGGGTGAACTGAAGTGTAAGGTCCTACAGACCGAGATTCACTCACTAGTATGATAGCACTAATAGACCCAGTACATCTAGAAAAAACATGTCAAGAAGACAATAAGAACGGTGTGGAAGAATTATAGAAGACGAAGACAATCCAGGTCTGGTAAAGACAGGAAATAACTCGGGTAGAAACGTACTTTAGAAGGGAACCATAGTGATTAAAAAAACTGCTCTAGAGATCAGAAAGGGTAAGATAATAAAAGGAGATAAAGAAACGTGACTAGTGACTCCTTCCGAAAGAACAGAGAGGAACGATAAGAAACCTTGAGACGTAAGTTTAACCATATAGAAAGGAAAAGAGGAAACGAAAAGCGAAGAGAAGAAAAGTGTCGATAAACATTCCGGAGGAGTCTGTCGGTAAAACGGAAAAACGCAAAGAAAAAGAAACCCTACCAGAACGAGGGACAGAAGACATGTTACAGTGCTTGGAGGTAGGTATCAAGTAGTCCGTGAGATAGTCTAGATCAGGGAATTTAGATGAAGAGTGAAGGTGACATATTAATATTTCCTAATCTAAATCCAGTATGGACTTACCAGATCATCAAAGACTATAAATTTTCCTTCTATTATTATAGACTGGATAACCACATGTAGTGTCTCGTTGACTCTTCAAGTTTATCCAATGATGCATCTTTTCACATAAAATCTATTTTCTTGTTTAATAAAGATAAACCGACCCGTAAGAATGACGGTCTTATGTGGGTAACCTAAAAGAAAGAGTATACGTAGACAACAATTAATCAGATATGACGTAAAATAAATAAACATATATAGTCATTGGGTCTTTGTAACTTAATGACAGAAACAATCCTTAGCACTGACGTACTGAAGTCCGTTAGTAAACCTCCTATCTTAATATGTAATCCTCCTATCTTAAGGATGTTGGTCCTCACATCCTCTTTCCCGTAAGGGGTAACAACCTTCGAACCTGAAACCCTTCCCGTCTCAACCCCTCCATATCCGTGGAATGGATTAAAACTTTATCATGGACACTTTCTCATCACGGTCTAACTGACCTCCAACTAACTCAAAGACGTAGTCCGGTATTTAGACCTTCGTACTCAGGACCAAAGATTCACCAACCTTAGTCACCACCATTAGTACCGACACTGGGGTGTCTCCTTCGGTTTTACTAGAGTCGACTAGGATTACTCCAGAACGGTAGTCATTCGGTTTGTGAACCATAGACTCTTCATCCGTAATCTCTATTCTCATTTCCTCAAGTTAAGACAAGTCAACAAGTCAGCACAGGCTGAGAAACGCTGGGGTACCTGACGTCATACGGTCCGAAAGGAAGATAGTGGTTGAGAGACTCGAACGAGTTTAAGTAACAGGTAGTTCAGCCACTACGGTAGGTTGGTAGAGTAAAGACAGTAGGGGAAGAGGAGGACGGAAGTAAGAAAGGGTCGTATCCCAGAAACGGTTGCAGTCAAGAAGTAAAGTCCACCGGTTTCATAACCTCGAAGTCGAAGTCGTAGTCAGGAAGGTTACTTAAAAGTCCCAACTAAAGGAAATCCTAACTGACCAAAACGGAGGAACGTCAGGTTCCCTGAAAGTTCTCAGAAGAGGTTGTGGTGTCAAATTTAGTAGTCGGGAAACCACGAGACGACACAAACACCAGGTTGAGAGTGTAGGTATGTACTGACGACCTTTTTGGTATCCAAACTGATCTGTCTGGAAACAACTGTTCCATTGGAAAGACGAAAAATTATACGATAGATCAAACCAGTATCGAAAAGAAGGTTCCTCGTTCGTAGAAAATTAAAGTACCGACGTCAGTAGTAGACGTCACTAAAACCTCGGGTTCCTTTATTTCTCATCTTCTTCCTTAACTGATTTAGATCGGATTTCTAAATACCAACCTCTACGAATTACTTGTCCTGAAGCTACAGGGAGTTCTCTCGTTTTGTAAGGACACAGAAATAGGACTTACATTTTCATTCACCTCATAGACGGGTCGGTGACCCTTCCATACCCGGAACACCCAACCCAGAACAAGTTCACAATTGAATTGTTTTCATTCTTTCGGTATCTGGAAAAAGATTCTAGAGAAGTCCGGAAAGAAACTGTGAATTAGTCACGACATGTAGGGCAAAGGGAATGACTTTCACTTTAGGACATCCCGTCCGGCTGGATAATCGTTTCCTTCGAATCAATTACAAACCATTTAACATAAAGACACACTCAGATTCTATACAATATCGTTTACAATCTAACCTATGACTCCTTTTCCCTAGAATAACGTATGACCAGTATCTATAACCGAAGGAACTTCTCACCCGTTTTCTTTCACCTCTGTTTGGTAAAACCCATCACTCAGTTGATGAAAACGACGGACGGATCACGTAGGTCCCAAGAGTCCACGTTAACTCACCGTTTTTAACCATTCTACCCGAACTGACTCTGAAGACTTTTGAGTGTTCAAGTCTCAACTTACACGTGTTACACATGAAACATCTTCACCTTAAGACGAGGACCCTCTTTGTAGATACATTCGAACTCTATCGTGGTCCCTGAAGAGGGTCACATCCCGTCTTTATCCCTATCTCTCACTTATTTTGTTTATAAGGTGTACCACTACTTTCACATCAACATCTTCACCTTCTCGTAATAAAAGATTCTGTTCTTTAGTTATCTACACTTTGTAATATGTCTTTAAAAGAAAACAGATCAGTCAGTTCTGTATTCAATAAATAGTTTATAAGTCCAAGAATCTTATAGGACGATCCTAATATGAAATACCCTTTGTGACAACTAATAAGTCATAGGTAAGAAAGAAATAAGAAGTCATTGTCTTGAGTTTTAACAACTTAGACCGGTACACGGATCGGTACTCTACTGTAAAAGTCTAAAACAACGTCTATGGTTCATAAGTCTCCAGTGTTTCACCCCGAAAGGTTATTAAAAAGACTTTCCCGTCTCAACCGACACTTCGTATCGGAAACACAGTGAGGGAATAAAGAAAAGAAGGACGGATCTTACGACTGTACTACCAACCTCAACGTCGTCGGTAGAACCCTGGTACTCCGTTTGGACACCGACTTTCAATTTTTCATATAATAATCTTGTCTTTCTTTCACAAACACAAAATCTACTAGTACCTTGAGGGTAAGATCAGGGTCTGATAGGTCGAGACTTTTTTCAGAGAGAACAGAGTTGGTCATCATAAAAACCAAAGACAACCAATATCATCGGTTCCCTTTAAGAAAGAAATCCCATAAATTATGTTATTTTAATAGAGTTGTGATATCTCTCTTATTTAAATAAAATAATAGAAACATCGGAGAAGAATAAGGACTTTGTTAATTTCGATATAATATTCCTAGGAATTTTATGTTCTATCGTATTCGATCTTTACAGTTGGGGTGAGGTTTTCACCTTTATAGTTTTTTCAAAAAGACTCACATGAAAATAGGGGGAAGTAAAAAATACTAAATATAGTCCTAGAAACTTACGGAATATCGATAGTAATACGTCTAGTATACAACCTTTAAGACCGATTATCTCTCAGAATAAATCAACTTAAGGTGATGTCTCTCGAGTTCCATCATATTCCCTTTGACGAGATTAACCGGTAGTAAACAAGTTGAATCGTCCATTGATGTCTCATTGAGAGGTAAAGAAACATTTTGTATACCTCAGTACGGGAGATATCGAACAACTCATCGTGGGTGAGGACATTAGTCAACACAAAGAAGACTTTAAAGAGACATGGTTAACGTGGACAATATCATTAGTGTATGAAATAAAGTTACAAACCAAACCATAGACTATTTTCCCTTTCTTTTATCAACAAAGATACTTTTGATTCAATTTACAAACTTTTCTGATATTTCTATTTAAAAGGTACTCAAAAAACGCAACCTAACCCATACTTCTTCAGGTAACATTAACCTCTTTTCTTTTAGACAGTTTCTTAAAGGTCAAACGAAACTTTCTTAGAAATTTTTCATAACATAAATTCACACCACACTTTTTTTTAGGTACCCCTCGAGGTTTTCTTCCCTGAGTCTTATTTTTTCTATCTGGATATAGGTTTTAACTAAGTCAAGTCAAGTCAGCGAGTCAACACAGGTTGAGAAACGCTGGGGTACTTAACGTCGTGTAGTCCGGAGGGACAGGTAGTGGTTGAGGGCCTCAAGTGAGTCTGAGTGCAGGTAGCTCAACCACTACGGTAGGTCGGTAGAGTAGGAGACAGTAGGGGAAGAGGAGGACGGGGGTTAGGGAGGGTCGTAGTCTCAGAAAAGGTTACTCAGTTGAGAAGCGTACTCCACCGGTTTCATGACCTCGAAGTCGAAGTCGTAGTAAGGAAGGTTTCTTGTGGGTCCCGACTAGAGGAAATATTACCTGACCAACCTAGAGGAACGTCAGGTTCCCTGAGAGTTCTGAGAAGAGGTTGTGGTGTGAAGTTTTCGTAGTTAAGAAACCACGAGTCGAAAGAAGTGTCAGGTTGAGAGTGTAGGTATGTAATGGTGACCTTTTTGGTATCGGAACTGATCTGCCTGGAATCAGTCGTTTCATTACAGAGACGAAAACTTATACGATAGATCCAACCTGTATTGAAAAGAAGGTTCCTCATTCGCAGAATTGAAGTACCGTCGTCAGTGGTAGACGTCACTAAAACCTCGGGTTTTGTTAATTCAGACTGTGACAAAGGTGACAAAGGGGTAGATAAAGGGTACTTCACTACCCTGGTCTACGGTATTAGAATTAAAAGACTTACAACTTAAAATTCGGTTGAAAAAGTGAGAGGTGAAAGTGAAAGTAGTTCTCCGAAAAATCGAGGAGAAGTGAAAGACGGTATTCCCACCACAGTAGACGTATAGACTCCAATAACTATAAAGAGGGTCGTTAGAACTAAGGTCGAACACGAAGAAGGTCGGGTCGCAAAGAGTACTACATGAGACGTATATTCAATTTATTCGTCCCACTGTTATATGTCGGAACTACATGAGGAAAAGGATGAACCTTGGTCAGACAACAAAGTACAGGTCAAGATTGACAACGAAGGACTGGACGTATATCCAAAGAGTTCTCCGTCCGGTCCACCAGACCATAAGGGTAAAGATGTACACATAAATTCACAAAATTAATTTTTACTTTACAAATTTCATGTATACAAAGATTTATTAAGTGGTGAGACAGTCTATAAAATTTAAGTAATAAGGTAATCCTACCATTCTACCGAAGACGACCACACATGTCTTTAGTGTTACGTCCGTACAGTTTATTCCATTACTTTAGGTTCTTCATCAATTTACCTGGTCCACCCTCCATTCACCACGACCATAAGGACGATGACACAATGAGAAACGACGACCACCCCCTCGTCTGTAATGATTAGTTAGTGTCAGGAGTTAACAGAGGAAAAGTTACAACTTGTGGTTCATCGATGATGGTCAGTTAATTGACCGGGTACTATACTTTAGACAAACAGTTGGTACTAAGACTCATCCTATCACACCATCCACTTTCAGTACCTAACCGTACAGTGAACACTCCGACACGTCCAACCGTCACACAGTCCTTCTACGTCCCCTCTCCCCTACACCAACCCTGTCGGTGGCAATGTACCTAACGATCTCAGGTAGACTGGTCACAAGGGATGGAGAAGTGAGGTAGTCATGAAGAAAGTCTAAACATGAAAACTATCTCTCGTACTAGAACAGTCTCTATTTCAAGATAACCCGACAAAAAGTCTCAGTGACACCGACTCTGTACGGATCCACGAACCAGAACCGTCGTCTTATAGGTCCAAACTAGGACTACAGTAATAAAGGATGTGATTCCGTTCAATGAATTGAAGTTCAAAGACAAAATAGTTATCACTTAAATTATCCTAATTTACGTACCTTTCATATTTCCTGACCAAGGATGGTGGAAGTATGGGAGATGTCGTCCCAAAACATTTGCACTTAAGTATTCGGAACTTTAGGATGTGTGTAAAAATGTGAGTCCCAGATACTGAACACAGTCTAAGAGTCTCCTTAGACTCTGATTTTGTTTTCACTTTTTACTGTTCCTTTTGAATTCCAAAAGAACAAGTCTCGTCATCAATAGGGTACTAAAATTATTTAGTAGACTTCTAGAACAATTTTACGGTCAAGATTAAGTCATTTAGACCCTACCTCGGACTCAAAGATGTAAGGATTGTCCGAGGATCAACTAAGATTACGACAACTAGACACCTAGTGTGAACAAATCGTTCCCAGACTTCACAGCTGAGGAAAGAAAGGAAAACATTACACTCTCCGTGACATTGTCAAAATTGAGTACTGGATACCCCAAATTTATCGGTCTCAAACGAAAGACCGAAACTGGGAATGATTAAGATATTAGAATCTATTCGACAACTTGAAAAAAGAAGGAGTCAAAGGAGTAGACATTTTACTCCCTTTTTCATCATGTAGGTATCATCCTAACTTCCTTTTCGAGATATGACAGTAACTTTTTCTGGTCCTCGACTGACACGGAGTCTAGTACTCGAGAAATAACGTTTTAAGTCCGAATTTAACTTGTTTCATCCTTTTTGGTGATTCGGTAAGTCAATACTGGATTTAGTTTAGGGAATACTACTATGTCACCTCCACTGTTTATCTAAGATCTCTAATCTAGACTATCTGTCTCACGGACTTCTTGATACCTGCCTCCAAGTATTATGACATGTCCTCCGTCACTGATTTTGCTAGGGTTTCTTTTTCTTTACGTTTTCCACTTCACCAACAGACTCCTCCGAAATGTTTATCGACCCATTCTTCTCTTCGTTTTCCGTTCCCTCTTTCCCTTTCTACATGGATTGACTTACGTCTCAAGGTCTCTTATCGTTCCTCTCTGTTCTTTCGGAAAATTTTACTTGTTATGTTTCTTGATATCCCTTTTTTATCTTACTCTTTTCCATCTCTAGAGAAGTTCTTTTGACCTCTAAAGTACACTTGTAAAGTACGTTCCTACCCGTACTATTTCCTGTCTTTACCATTCCTGGATTCTCTTCGTCTTCTCTAATTCTTCTCCATCGCTCTTATGTGTCTTCTTGACATATGTTTTCCAGAATTGTTGGACCTATTGGTGTTACTACACCAGTGAGCGGATCTCGACCTGTAGGATCTCCCACTTCAGTTGACCCGTAATCCTTCGTAATGATGTTTGTCTCGATCACCTCCACTACCTTAAGGTCGACTCGATAAATTTCAGACTTTTCTACTACGACACTTTCACGACGTGAGTTATACGGTCGTTTAAACCTTTTGAATCGTCACCGGTGTCCTGACCCTTGCCAGTCAAAAGTAAGGTCAGAGATTCTTCCCGGTACGGTTTCTTACAAGTTTATTCACATGTTAATATGAATAAAGTGTATTATCGTTCCATCACGAGTTTTAGGAAGTTCGATCCGAAGTCGTCATGTACTTGACCCTTGTAGATCTACACGTTCGACCTAAATCTTTTCCGTCTCCTTGGTCTCTAGTTCAACAGTTGGAGACAACCTAGTATCTCTTTTGTTCTCTTAAGGTTTTTTTTTGGGTACATGAAGACGAAGTAACTGATACACTTTCGAAAACTGACACCTAGTGTTGTTTGACCCTTTAAGAGTTTCTTTACCCTCATGGTCTGATGGAATGGACGGAGGACTCTTTGGACATACGTCTAGTTCTTCGTTTTCTTAACCTGTACCTTATTGACTAACCAAGTATTAACCCTGACTCATACTGTTCCGATATATAGCAGTGGGACGGATAAATTGAATATACGTTTTTTGTAGTAAGGTTTACAAGTAAAGTAAGACCTAACTTACTTAGTGTTCGACCTCAGTTCTAACAACCCTCTTTATAGTTGTTGGAGTCTATACGTCTACTATGGTGAGATCACCGTCTTTCACTTCTCCTTGACTTTTCGAAGAACTACACCCACTTTCTCCTCTCACCTCTTCGACCGAATTTTGAGGCGTAAGTTTTTTGATTCTAGTACAGTAGACCAGGGTAGTAAAGTCCTGTTTATCTTCCCCCTTTTCACCTTCGTGATTATCCATAATAAGAGAACCCAAGGTTTTAGTGACACCTACCACTGAAGTTGGTACTTTAATTTTCTGTAAATGAGAAAATTTCGTTTCTTTTCGGTACTGTCCGGATCTATCACAAAATTTTTTGTCTCTGTAGTGAATTGGTTGTTTCCAGGTTAATTAGCTTCGATACCAAAACGGTCATCAGTACATGTCTACACTCTCAACCTGGCATTTCTTCCGACTCACGGCATCTTAACTACGAAAACTTAACACCACGACCTTTTCTGAGAACTCTCAGGGGACCTGTCGTTCCTCTAGTTTGGTCAGTTAGGATTTCCTTTAGTTAAGACTTATAAGTAACCTTCCTAACTACGAACTTCGACTTTGAGGTGATGAAACCGGTAGACTACGCTTCTTGACTGAGTAACCTTTTCTGGTACTACCACCCTTTGTAACTTCTCCCCTCCTTTTCCCCCACTGTCTTCTTTTCTACTAACTTATAGTAGTGGTCGAGGTACCTGTACTCAAACTCGTTTGAGACCCTCTATCACCTCCTGTCTCCTCGGATCATGACGTCAGGTACCCCAGTGTTTCTCAACCTGTGTTGAATAACTGACTTGTTGTTGTTTCATCCTAACTATACTCCTTATGTAATACAAAACGTGTAAATAAATTGGGGATATGTCAGAGTCAGAGTCAACCGAAGAAGTCTGACGATTAATATATCCCCAATTTATGCACACACTTTGTATTACATCGGGAGAGAACCCCTCTATTATGTCGTCTTTTGGGAATAAATCAGATTAAAAACTTTTGTTTGATTAAACCTAAGATCTTATAAAGTAAAAGGTACATTAAGGATTCATACGTTTATTCTGGACCATGGTATCTCATCATTAGTCCACCTCACGAATACTTCTCACCGTCTGCTCTAGTTCCAGTAAGACGTCACATAACGTCTCTCCCAGTACGTTCCCACTTCTTCGTCGGGACCTAGTCATGACAGATGGTCGACTCATGGGTGGGATCTCGGACACGGACGAGCTCCCCGACCTGTGACTACTCGCGTAGACAAATGGAGACGAGAACGGAGACGGAGCACGTCAGTCCGGGAGTCGAGTGTGCCCTTGTTCGTGAAGGGTCTGTACGTTCTAACCCTACTCCTTCTAAAAGGGTAGGTCGTAATGTAATGTGGACGCGGTATTACAATAAAGAGAACAGTCACATAACACAAATCGTACATTAAGAGAAGACTCTCCTATAAACATTTGTCACTAAGGAGAGGGACTGGGACGGAAAACCTAGATCAAAAAACAAGAAAATTCATTTAGTTTTGACACCGATTTAGTACTTCGTTCTTCTAATAGACAACTAAGTACATACATATAAAAAGTAAAATTTTTACCCCGGCTCCCTCAAGGGTTCCATCGCCTTACCTTTCTGAGACTCAAGTGGAGACAGTACCCGTGTCGTTTTGGTGTTGATAAATGTTTTATGGATAATTACTCTTTCTGACCTTTGGTAGTCTTTTCTAGAAGATGTTGATTTCTATATTTCTTCCTTAGTGTTACTCAACCCAGCCTCCCAGTCTCAACACCATAACAGTTCTGGGTGTTTACCCTCTTAATAATGTTGACGTCTCAAGACGGGTTCCTCACTCCCCAGACTCGGGGGTACAACCCGAGGGGTAGGACCCCCAGGACACGGTCCTCGTACACGGGGGGTCCTGTAAACCGAAACTACCGGTCGTCCCTAATGAAAGTCTTGGGTCTCCTGACACCCTTTATCTCTGAAGTGAGAATTTACCGAGTGTGTTTTAGAGTGTACGATGTCCTGGACCCCGTCTTCGTCATTAAACTTTCTTCGGATACAGTCTGGATTCGATTAAACCTCTCAGAGGACCTCTACGTCCTTCGTTAACCTCGAATGGGAACCCCTGTGTCTACGATCGTCGTCGGGAAGACCCCTCGAGTAAGATGACACACCTTGGACCACGACCGTTCACGGTAAAACCTTAGGAGAAAGTTCGAATAATCAGAGTCCTGGGTCGAGGTAGGGTCGGACATCCGTGGTCAGGACCCTACGGTCTCCGGTTCGATGTTTTACCCACTCTTATATCGGAGTGACATCTCTTCTGTCAGACGGGATTTTCGGGGACTCGGGTCTCGGTCGGGACGTGTACCGGGACACATGGTTTCCCGGGTCCTTGACCGGGGTTGTGGTCTCACGTCCGCGACCTGGACCCTGGTCCAGGAACGTCGGTCACTGAGAGTCTGACGAGAGGTGAGTCATCACCCGTCCACAGTCAGGGTCTTAGGAGACCTTATAGGGGTGGTCTCTCGACAAAATCGGAGTTCTTGTCGGAGTGGGCAGCCATCCACCTATGGTCAAACCTTGTACCGTCGGGTATCAGATGACATTACCCTACATCGAGTGGACAGCCATCTTTTCATGGTCGGGACCCTGACTGACCCGGGACTGGAACGGGTGATCATTCGGTCGTGTTCGAAACCCTGTAGGACCTGAGGTGTCCGTCGACACGGTCCTTGGTCGGGGTGGGTGGTCGTCAAACTGTGACCGAGGCCCAAGAGACCCGGTAGATCGGTCCGGAGTCCAGTACCAGTTAATTAGATTCTGTCTCCTCCGTTCTTGTATGTTACCTCTTTGCTGTCAGAGGAGTTGTTCACCACGATTCTTATGACCTGTCGATGCACCTTTTCTTACTTTAATCTTGTAAAGGAGTATAGTATATGTTTTTATTTACGTCCACCTCACTTCTGGACTTATCTCCTGACCTTCGGTAGAACCGTATTTAACATTGTATTAGAAAGCCCCCCCCCCCAACAAAGGATTCCGTTTTCTTTGTTGTCGTTTTTATTTACCTTGGGTTAATTTGAATTTGAAAATGTGTTTGGTAATTGATTTACTTTTATTTTCTGTTGGATGACTTACCCTCTTTTATAAACGTTCAATATACTGACCATTCTCCAATTATAGGTTTTATTTGTTTGTCAAGTATGTTGAATTATAATTTGTTTACTGGACTAAAAATTTACCCGTCTTCTGGACTTATCTATAAAAAGACTTCTTCAATTTGTCTACCCGTTATTCGTGTACTTGTCAAGAGTTGTACCAATTAGTAGTCTCTTTACACTTAACTTAATGGTACTTTATAGTGGAGTCTGAACAGTCTTCCCGATAGGAGTTGTTCTGATGTTTATCGTTTATGACGACTCCCATACCTCTTTTCCCTTGTGAACATGGGACAACACTCTTACATTTAACCATGTCAGTGACACCTTTTGTTGTGCCTCCAAGGAATTTTTTGATTTTGATCTTGATGAGACTCTTATGTAGGTCTCTCACTTCCGTGATTAAACTTTTCTATGTACGTGGGGTCACAAGTATCGTGGTAAATGTTATCGGGTCTATACCTTCGTTTGATAGGTCGTTCTCTACTTACCTATTTCTCTTACACCATGTATATATGTACCTGTGGAAGACGACATATATACCGTAGTGGCTAAGTTATTTGTACTTGAACCCGTTTGAGACCCTCTACCACTCCCTGTCCCTTCAGACCGCAAGAAGTCAACACTTCTCAAAATGTACTTAACCACCGACTTGTTGTTTCGTATATACTACCTTATAATGAGTCAGTATTTTCTTACTTTGCAACGGTAAACGTTGTTGTACCTACTTGGACCTCACATAATACGATTCACTTTATTCAGTTTGTTTTTCTGTTTATGAATACAATAGTGAATATGTGCTTTAAATTTCTTTATTTTTTTTTGATCACTTATATTGTCTTTCTTTGTCTGAGTGTCTATGTCTCTACCTCCCTCCCCGTTTTATCACCATCTCCTAATACCTTATGTTTGTTGATACACATTTTATTTATTTGATGTTCCTATATAATATGTCGTGTTCCTTATGTCGGTCAGAAAATATTGATGTTTACCTCATTTTTAGACATGTTTAAAGATTAGTGGTTTAACATATGGACTTTGATTATACTGTAACATTTGGTTCATTTCGAGTTTTTTTAATGTACTTTTTTTTACCCAGGTCCATATAAGTATAATTTTTTTGTCTAATTTCAAAGATCCTAAATTAAACATGTCTAATCAAAGAAAGTTGTAGTTGAAATAACTGTATGTTAAGTATATTTTTTGTGTGATTAAATTTTACGTATCCAGTTACTCGAAACTGTTTCACACAGGGACATATTGGTTACGGTGTTAGTTCTATGTCTTGGAAAGGTAGTGGAGTTTTCCAACCGAACACGGGTAGACTTCAAGGAGAACGGGGTCCATTGGTGACCAAACTAAAGATACTAGTATCTACACCGACAAGACCTAGATAGTACGTTTACCTTACAATACTTACTTGGTAAAATACAGAACGAACAAAACGAGTTAGGAGTAAACTCGTAGTAGTAAAACAATACCCATAGTTATCATCTTGGAAAAATTTTCTTTGTAAAGTAAAGTAAAACAGTTTTACAGTTGGGAATACGAACGTAATATTTGGTGATTATACACGTGAAACTTTGTGCAAAAAACAAAAAAGCGTATCCCGTTGAGGATGCAACTCTTATAGCGATACACGACTGTATAAACTCGTCGAGACAACAACTCAGCGATTCAGCACAGGCTGAGAAAACGCTAGTGTACCTGACGTCGGACGGTCCGAAGAGACAGGTACCTTAAAGGACCCGTTCTTATGACCTCACCCAACGATAAAGGAAAAGGTCCCATAGAAGGGTTGGGTACCTAACTTGGACGTAAAGGACGTAACCGTCCACTCAAGAAATGGCGACCCTCAAGAAATCGGTGGTCCCTCTGGGACTTCGTTGAGACTCACAAAACATTGACACTGACGGGACACCCCATCTCCCCTCTGACACATACTAGTACCGTGGTCGGGACAGTGTCTAATACTCACTCAAAGTGGTGGACCATCCTAAAGCGATAAACATAATCGGAAACGACAAAGGACTCCGAGTAAGACCCCGACTGTACACACACCGGAACCCCTACCAGTGACTCGACACCTCGGTCGTCTCCCTCGTCCTCAGTTGTTTTTACTGCCTTGAACCAGTCGTAAAACTTGACCGGGGACACCATGTTCGGTGGAAGTCGTGTCGTTTGAGTGACAAGGTCTGAAGTCGTTCAGGAGACCCCCTGGTTAAAAGTTTCACTGAATGCTGAGACCTATACTAGAAAGTTTGTCTAAAGAGACTAATTCACTCTGACATCAAAAATATTTTATGAAATTTATACTCTAAACTAACGTTTACTCTTCCTTCTAATTTTTTTTTACTCTAGGGAATATTCCTACACCTAGGGAATATTCGTCTATTTTATCTAAGTATAATTTTTTTGAAAACATTTCATTGGAAATTTACGATATTAAATTATTAATAATGGGATCTCTTCTTAGAAAAAATTTTTTTTACAATTTTTCCCGGAGGAGTTCCTTTTTCCTTTGCATTTGTTTTAATCTAACTCAGTAGTCTTCATATCAAATATCTTGACAGTTTTTTATTTTATATTGGATTACAATAGACTTTTATCTTCACTCAAAAATTTTCACCAAATGACCCTTACTACTCCCCTTCCCTGTTAATCCATCAACCCTTACCAGTACATGTGTGACGACATAAATTTTACCTATTGGTTGTTCCTGGATGAGAATCGTGTACCATGAACCGAGTTACAATACACCGTCGGACCTATCCTCACGGTTTCTTAACTACGAAAACTTGACACCAGAACCTCTTCTGAGAACTCTCAGGGAGCCTCACGTTCCTCTAAGTTGGTCAGGTAAGATTTCCTCTAGTCGGGACCCACAAGAAACCTTCCTTACTACGATTTCGACTTTGAGGTCATGAAACCGGTGGAGTACGCTTCTCAACTGAGTAACCTTTTCTGAGACTACGACCCTCCCTAACTCCCGTCCTCCTCTTCCCCTACTGTCTCCTACTCTACCGACCTACCGTAGTGACTGAGTTACCTGCACTCAGACTCACTTGAGGCCCTCAACCACTACCTGTCCCTCCGGACCGCACAACGTCGAGTACCCTAGAGTTACTCAACCTGTGCTGACTCGCTGACTCGCTGACTTGACTTGACCTGACCTGAACCCTCGACTTAGAGACGACAGATGGACTTTGACAGCATTGTAAAAATTAACCGATAAGACATTTTGTTTTATTTTTCAAACTATTTCTCAAATTTTTTTCTTAGATAATTAATTTTTTTGTCTTCGTTAATTCACTAAAATGACACTTCGGTCTAGACATCTTCACGTCAATTTACCTATAAAGTACGGTGCTTTAAGGGGAGTTGATGGTACAGTCGTGGAAGTCGAGTGTCTTAAAAAAAAACAAGTGATAAGTAAACGAAGATATTTGTATTAACTACAATGTACTTCATAAATATTAGAATATAAACAAGGGGATTAAGAAGAGTAGTATTATAGTTTGTTGGAGATTGGTCTCTCCCTTTAATCCGACCTACACCCAAAGACCCTTTATAAGACATCCGAAAACTTATGGTCCGGGTGAAGAAGACGATGTTTCACAACAAAACTTTATCATTATTGATCAAACCACTTCTGAAAACAGTAAAAGTTTACTTGAACTATTATCAGCTCATTCTTTCATTTTGTACGCTACTGACCGTAGAAAGTCCATTTTAACACGTACAAGTCAGTATAGGCTGAGAAACTTGGGATATCTGACATCGGGCGGTCCGAAGGAATAGGTACCCTAAGAGGTCCGTTCTTATGACCTCACGCAACGGTACGGGAGGAGACCCCCTAGAAGGGTTGTGTTCCTGACTGAAATGTCGAGACACAGAGGACGTAACCGTCCACCTAAGAAATGGTACCATGGTGGACCCCAGTCTCTTATGATTTTTCCGGTCGTCTCTACTTACTCTTCTCGTATTTCCCTTCCCACCTTCCATTCCTTCTGGGCACATGTATCTCTGTTGAACGTAGACGGAACGCGGTCTTTTAGAAAGTGAACAACATTTCGATGGACTACTTGGAAATATCTTTTCTACTTAGAGTATAATAATTTGTTTGGATATGGTATCTCTTTCTTTCTTCGTAGGACTAATAAAAATAATCCGGCCGTTTTGTGACTAGGTTTTTGGACCGGTTCTATAGTGTTCTTTCTTTTGGTGTCTGATTGGAGTGAAAATTGACAACTACGTTTTAGGGTTCGTTTTATGGTCGTCTTTCTAAGATTTTCATGTAACCTCTTTTATGTGGTACTGGTTTTTTTAAATAAGCTTCATAATTCCCTATCAAAATTGACCCGCCAAAATTCTGTTTTGACGTCCCGGTCTTTCGTCCAGTCACAACCGGTCCCCTACTCCGACCTCTTACGGACTATTATCACCTCTTCGTTGTGCTCGCTTAAACTTCCCCACGTACACCTGCTTGATAAGACACAGAACTAACACCACCACTTACGTACGGAGAATCGTAAACAGTTATCTTGATATATAGTTCTTTCACTTAAAATGACATACATTTTTGTTCATAAAATTTTATTCAATTTTTTTGAGTTTTGGTTTAATTTTTTTTTTTCGTTTTTTGGAGAGTGACATTGTATCGGTTATTTCAGTGACTAACTAATCCATTCTTTACCATCATGTAACTAATCCATTCACTACCATTATGTAAGTCAAAGAGTTGATATTTTACCTCGATTATCATTATGAAGAAAGGGTTCCAACAATACTCTAAGACGGAACGCGTTGCAGACCGTGTCTCATCTAATAATTATTGGTAATAATTACTACTTCCCATCAGTAATTCACATGTTTAGGATATCCCTTTACGGACCCAAGTTCAAGACCAAACGAGTGAACAATCAACACACTCGCGTTAAACTCATCAGTAACTCATTCAGTGACTCATTCAGTAAAACGAAGACGAGGAGACTTTGGAGAATAAAATTTTTACACCTATTACTGTCTCGTGTGTAGTCCCTAGTGACACTCCGAATTGACTCAATTAGTGTCATCTTATGTACCCTGTCCCGAACCGTCACACGTCATTTCTCTCCTCCCCTCAACATTTCTTTACCGCAGCCCACCCTCTTTCCGGGGGTTTAAGACACTCAAATACTTTTTTTTCTCTTTTTCCTCCTCCTTCTTCTTTACTGTCTTTTTATTTTATTTTACATTTGTAAACAACTAAAATGACACCTTAACAATCGGTAATCAGTTTTTGTACACTGTCCAGTATGTCATAATTTTTACATGGAACAATTTTTTCCTACTGTACTAGGAGATGTATCTTTTGGGATTTCTGTGGTGGTCTTTTAAGGATCTCGACTAGTTACTTATATCATTCCAAAGTCCTATATTTTAATTATGTGTCTTTAAGGAACGTAAAGATATGTGATTGTCACTCTTTTGTCTTTGTCCTTAATTCCTTTGTTAGGGTAAGTGGTAACGTTACTTTTCCCATTTTATGAATTTTGGATGGATTTCTTTGTTTTCTGAATATATATATTTTGATATTTTGTGACTACTTTCTTTAGTTTCCACTATGTTTATCTACCTCTTTATACGGTACAAGTACCTAGTCTTCTTAGTTATATCACTTTTACTCTTATGATGAGTTTCGTTAGATATCTAGGTTACGTTAGGGATAGTTCGATGGTTGTCATAAAAAGAAAAAAAATAAAAGAAAAAATTTAAAAATAATAATAATAAAAAAATTTAAAATTGATCTTGTTTATTAAAGTGTTAAACATACCTTTATGTTCTTTGGAGTTTATCGGTTCGTTAGAACTCTTTCTTCTTACCTTGTCCTCCTTAGTTGGACGGACTGAAGTCCGAGATGAAGTTTCGATGCCAGTAGTTCTGTCATACCATGACCGTGTTTCTACCTTTATATCTAGTTACCTTGTTTTATCTTTCGGGTCTCTATTTAAGTACGTGGATACCTGTGGAATAAAAACTGTTTCTTCCGTTTTTATATGTTACCTCTTTTTTGTTAGAGAAATTGTTCACCATGACCCTTTTGACCAGTTGGTAGACATTTTCTTACTTTGATCTTGTGAAAGGTTGTGGTATGTGTTTTTATTTGACTTTTACCTAACTTCTAGATTTACATTCTGGTCTTTGATATTTTGAGGATCTCCTTTTATATCCTTTTTGTTTGCGAGAGACTGTATTTAGTGTCGTCCTAGGAGATACTGGGTGGAGGGTCTCATTACCTTTATTTTCGTTTTTATTTGTTTACCCCGAATTAATTTGAATTTTGAAAACGTGTTACTTCCTTTGATATTCGTTCCACTTTTCTGTCGGAAGTCTTACCCTCTTTTATTATCGTTTACTTCGTTGACTGTTTCTTAATTAGAGTTTTTATGTGTTCGTCGAATGCGTCGAGTTATGGTCTTCTTATTTACTGGGTTAGTTTTTTACCCGGTTTCTTGCTTTGTCTGTAAAGAGGTTTCTTCTGTATGTCTACCGATTGTTTGTGTACTTTTCTACGAGTTGTAGTGAGTAATAGTCTCTTTACGTTTAGGTTTGGTGTTACTCCATGGTAGAGTGGGACCAGTCTTACCGACGATATTTTTTCAGATGTTTGTTGTTTACGTCTCTCCCACACCTCTTCTCTCTTGGGAGAATGTGACAACTACCCTTACGTTTGATCATGTCGGTGATACCTCTTGTTACATCTCTAAGGAATTTTTTGATCTTTATCTTGACGGTTGTTAGGGTGACGACCCGTATGTGTGGTTCCTTTGGTCTTAACTTTCTCTATGTACATGGTCTTACAAGTGACTTCGTGACAAATGTTATCGGTCCTGTACCTTCGTTGAATCTACAGGTAACCGTCTACTTACCTATTCTTTCGTCACCATGTATATGTGTCACCTCATAATGAGTCGATAATTTTCCTTGTGTAAACTTAGTCAAGATTGCTCCACCTACTTTACTCGAATAATATGTCTCACTTCATTCAGTCTTTCTTTTCGTGGTTATGTCATATAATTGAGTATATATACCTAAATCCTTCTACCATTACTGTTGGGATATACGTTCTGTCGTTTTCTCTGTGTCTATATTTCTTGTCTGAAAACCTGAGACACCCTCTTCTGCTCCCACTTTATCTACTGATCAGGTTCACACTACGTACTTTCTCCTATGGGTTTCGAACACGTGACCCTGTTGGGTCTCTCTACCCTACCCCTCCCTCCACCCTCCACCCAAACCCTACCCCCTGTGTACAAGTGGCTACCGACCAAGTACAGTTACACATCGTTTTTAGTGTTATAACATTTCATTAATTGGAGGTTAATTTTATTTATTTAATGACAAATATTATCGGTCCTGTACCTTCGTTGGATCTACAGGTAGTCGTCTACTTACCTATTCTTTCGACACCATGTACATGTGTTACCTCATAATGAGTCGGTAATTTTTCTTATGTAAACTTAGTCAAGATTACTCCATCTACTTTGACTTCGACTAATATGTCTCACTTCATTCGGTCTTTCTTTTTGTGGTTATGTCATATGATTGTGTATATACCGAACCAAAGTAACTCCATCTGTTCTACCCGCCCAGTACCACCTCTCCAGACTGTCTCGTACCAGGTGACCTCTTCCCTTACCGTTCGGTGAATTCATAAGAACAGAACTCATGGGGTACTTGTCATACTTTTCCGTTTTACTATCCTATGGTTTTCTCCTTGAGGGGTCCAGTAATCCACGGGTTATACGATGACCTCTAGTCACCTCTTTATTGAAGTCTTTCTTACTTCCCTACCTCGGTTTCGTTTTTGTTATGGGTCGACACCTACACTGACCACTATCTTCGTTCTAGGCTACGACATTTCTCGTTATAATGTATCCTTGAACCTTACAGTCCAGGTACTTAGTTCCGTTTAACCTTCACCAGTTTGTTCTCTACCGTTCCCACTTGTGGCTGTAAGATTCTTAGTCGCTTGATTTTACCTGAGCTTACCCACTTAAATTGAGTCCACTGGTAATGTAGATGATGACGCCCGTCCTTAGGGAGTCTTCTTTACCTCATCGGTAGTACCAGTTGTTTTCTGAGGCTTTACGTCATGAACCTACGTTAGAGTTTTTGCTGTCTTACTAGAGACAAGCAGAGGTTCCGTTTGGTAAGTTATAGTCTCAATAGGTTCAGATACGGGGTTGGTCATTGCGACTTCTTCGACTTCAACGTGCCAAGATACTTCTGGATGTTCTGGAAAATCTTGATTGTGGGTTTTTTCTACAGGAAAAGGAATATCCCCTGACCTTACGTTTTCATCCTTCAGTTTTTTGAGGACCTCATTGTCCCTTTAAACCGGTACCTTACACCTTACTTCGTCCCGTTTCTGATTATCTCAAAACGGTTCTTTTACGTGACCAGTATCGTTTGTGGGAGAAGGTTGTTGTGTTTTCTTCTGAGATGTGTACCTGTAGTAGTCTACCAGTTGTGGCTTTAGTCTAACTAACATAAGAAACGTCGGTTTCTACCTCTTCGAGATATGTCAGTTGTTTTTGTTCTGATCCTCGACTGACACCGAGTCTAGTACTTGAGGAATAACGGTTTAAGTCTGAATTTAACTTCTTTCATCCCTTTTGGCGATCTGGTAAGTCCATACTGGATTTAGTTTAGGGAATACTAAGATATCACCTTCACTCTTTATCTACATTCCCGGATCTAGACTATCTATCTCATGGACTACTTGATACCTTACTCCAAGAACTGTAACACGTCCTCTGTCCCTAGTTCTGGTAGGGGTACCTTTTCTTTACGTTTTTTCGTTTTACCGACAGACCTCTCCGGAATGTTTATCGACACTTTTCTTCTCTTCACTTTTCGTTTCCTCTTTTCCTTTCTATATGGGTAGACTTACGTCTCAAGGTTTCTGATCGTTCTTTTCTTTTCTTTCGGAAGAAGTCGCTAGTTACGTTTCTTTATCTCCTTTTGTTGTCTTACCCTTTCTGATCTCTAGAGAAGTTCTTTTAATCTCTATGGTTCCCTTGTACAGTACGTTTTTACCGGAGCTATTTCCTTTCTTTACCAGACCTGGATTGTCTTCGTTTTCTATAATTCTTTTCCACCGTTCTTATGTACCTTCTTGACATGTTTTTTCTAGAAGTGGTGGGTCTATTAGTACTCCTACACTAGTGATTAGATCTCGGTCTGTAGGACCTTACACTTCAGTTCACCCGGAATCTTTCGTAGTGATACTTGTTTCG